>CM019171.2:35149891-35239577 GCA_009739505.2 Apolygus lucorum | reverse complement strand
CCAAGAAAATTCTGAAATATTCCGTATGATCATTGGTTGTGATGCTCACCTTCTCATTACCGGTTTCATTCCGACAGAATATGAAAGTATGGGAAGTTACAAAATGTGTTAACTATGGGACGTGTCTTGGTTCTTATCCTGTTACGTTGATGTCATTATTATGCCATCTGGCAAACAGACTCCTCGTTTTAAACAAGCAGGTATTACCGTTAAAAACCCGCTCGTACTAATATTTGTCGTTCCTGAATAACTCATCTAATTCACGTAATACGATATCGTGTAGTTAGAGATATTAATTTGATGAAAACAGCAGAGGACACGTGTGAGTATAACTTGATATCGGAAAGGGATATTTCCACATATTGCTCCGAATATAATACATTGGATATGTATGTGAAAATTTAGATTATTAATTAGAAATAAGTGGTGGGACAGACGTAGAAATCATTTTATAATAACATTATGAGCAATGGACAACGTAAATGAAGAATTCGCCCAAGTTTTGATTTTAATTTTTTTTAATTTTCTCCAATATTTTGCAATTTTTGTGGAGTTATTCGCTTGTGTTATATTGTTAAACGTTCTTCAGTTTGATCATAGTACCAATCTGAAGTACAATCAGATTGTTATAGTACCACATCCCCCCTTCAAATTTGCTCTTATCTACCTTCAATATCGGCCCCTAGTGTGATTCTCAGATAAGAGATGGCGCTCTCGTCGCATCAAAAGTTTTCACAGCTTCCACCCAAGCTTTTTTTAATCAGAGAATGGGGATGTACTCGGGATGAGTAAATGAAGACTTCATTATTATCATCAATTGCTTCGTCACAAAATGTTCGCTCCGTATGGCTACAAACAAGTGTCTGATCTACCCCATTCTTTTGTAATTTATTTATAAAGGAATTCAAAGAATTACACGGATCATAACTGAACAAATATTTTCTTAATTAACTGAACAAAATTTCTATTTTTGTTTGTGAATTTTATTTGGTCGCGGCGACGCCAGTATGCGAATTAGATGCCACCGATTGATCAATTATGCAGCTTTCGATGTATCGAATGAACTGCTATCGTTGCCAGACTGATGAATCGGTGTATCAGTGGGACGGAGCTCGGATACGATATCGGCAAAGTAACGTCGACCTCGAGAATACGATGTCATATGATCATGTCAAGTTATGTTTGGAAGTTATACTCTCCATGTCATATTCAAATTCATGTTTATGAATACTAATTCGCTGAGAGGGCCATTCTTTCCAGATGTGCCTCAATTCAAAAACACTTCAACTGGAAAACTGCACCAAAAACTTTTATTATCAGCTAACAAATTTTTCATTCGAAATATATAATGTAAATACGGGGGTTTTTACAATTTTTTTATTTATTAACCAATTTTTCATGCACTAATTTACCCTCACCCTATTCTACAATTAACGATTTATCCTAGATAAATATTCAACTATTAGACTTAACAAACAAAGCAAAGGTTGGAGGTGGTAGTTCGAGCTGACCACACATGCGCCTGGTGAGTGACTGGACTGGTGACATCTGACCCTCCATCCCTCTCCATTCTGAGGCAGTTGCATAATACCCAGCTCGAGACACCTCCTCGTCAGTCACTGCTATTCTTCCTACAAAATCTGATTCGATCATTTCGGTGTCGCCTTTTGCCTTTCTCAATCAAACACACCTTCAACTCACATTGCTATCGGTTCTATGTGCCAGATAATCTTTCTTATCTCAAACACACATCTTCACTTGGCCATTGCTGTCAGATCCAAGTGCAGGGATCTCTTCTAACCACCTCATCCTCATCTATTAACGGTTTTGCATGCCGGATGATTATCTTATACCTCAATCATAACGGTTCTGCCTGTCAGCCGATAAACTCTCTCTCAGTCCTTTTCATTTTTCGCACCATAATAGGTTCTAAAGAAAAGTCAGTTTATAAAGTTCAAATTCAGTATTATATTATTTATTTTTCATATATTCATGAATATATTAATTATCATTATCATTTCAGTACATCAATATTTCGAAATGTGAATACAGTCAGAAATAGAGTTATTCACTATCCTATCGGTAAGTATAGCAAAATACGAAGAGGAAGACAAACCGAGAGGAAACGTAAAGGGAGCAGAGCTGAGATTAAGTCTAATATCTGTTAGGAGCTTCTCGCAGATGGGCACCCTCGTTCTTAAAGGAAACCCCTCGAGATAAAACAAACCTCCTTCGGACCCCGAGGAACTTATCAATATTATAAACTCCTCCGAGGGAGGTTTAACATATCCCGGCTTCTGCCTTTTTTGTTCGAGAGATATCCCGGTACGACTCCCTGTGGCGATATTATTAAAGTTTTCGCGGTTCGAGCTTATTCAACTTTTTCAATCACCTAAAATCGTCATTTTCTTAACTGAAACTAACAACTGTGTGGGGGTGGGAAGGGGGGGGGGGTGTTGAGAGCGAATTTCTCTCTTCAAAGTAGTCGTTATTGTAATCCTACAGTTTCCTATCATCATTGTAGGAATAGATTTCCATTACAAAAACATTAGTTCCCACAAACCTGTTGGGGAGGAAAAGGTAAATGTGAACCAATTACCCACAATTCTACGTGAATCTTGAAGAAAAATCCGTTTGCAGAATTGAAATATCTCGTCCCGTTCTCAAATGAGGCGTAAACAAAATTTAGTCCCTCACGTGCTGCCATCTTTTATTTCAGATCCTAACTAAAGCCTCGTGATATTCATTGTTTGCCAATTTATCCTAATTTTTTCGACAATCGGTGGAGAGTAGAAGTTGAATGTGGAAGAACCGAAGACCGCTCATACTCATTCCAACTGTCAATGGCACAAAAACAGGGTCGAATTAATTTGTCTAATTATTTCCTCTAATCCTGGAGCTACACTTCAACGTGGCAGAAAATATCACCTCTATTCAATGGATGAATGAATAATAATTTTAATAAATAAATTGAAAATGTTTACTCAGTGGGTGGATCTTCATTTTTAAAATAAGACGTTATTTGATGTTAAACCTTACAGTCAACCTTATTATTATTATTATCATCGAATGTAGTCGTTCCGTGACTGAGAGTTGTTTTGATGTTAAAATTAGTGAGAGAAGTGGCGAACTGGCACCAGACACCTCTCAATCCACATTCAAAGGCCATGAAACAACGCATAGTTCAACAACGAGGCTTCAGTCAGGGAGTATCGAATGAGACGAGGTTTACGATGCAGCTCTGTCGAGGCGGGATCACATATTGGCGGAGCCGCGGCCGTGCATTACCATACTTTGATTGGTCTATTAAGAGGCCAGACAGCCACATGGCGTCAAAACCCTTTGACAATACCTGTTTCTATAATACGGAATTAGTTTAGCAGAGGCGCTAAGTGAATTAACAGCCACGTCTCTGAACCAGCTTGATTGGTCATTAATCCTATCTCCTCCTACTCGTACTATCACGAATTCACTCAACGTGTTTTGGGTTCGTTGTGATTTCGATTAAATTAACGCATATATTTATACAAATTGGTTTCAGGTTGGGGGGGGGGGGGGGTACTTCAGGTCAATACTTGATGTCTACGGAGAATTGAAAAATAAAAAATTGGTACATATCGTGTCAAAACCCACCAAATTTGGATGAGAAAACAGCGAAAACAACAGTTATATATTAAAGTCTCAAGACCGATATGAAACCTCCTCCTCTTCTTCTCACCCTTTACTATTGAACTGTTTTTCGCATTTTTTTACAGTCAATTTTTGGCCGATTTCCGGCCGGATTATTTACAGGCATTTGCTAATGATACTCATTAAAAAAAGTTACGAAATTTTAGCTTTCAAATGTTTTGTAATGTGTTTCTAGAAAATTGAGAAAAGAAATTGATCAAAAACCGTATCAAAACCGACCGAAAATTTGCTGAGAAAACTCGACCCTAATTTACACAAATTCTGAAAATATCACGAACTGCGTAACCATGATAATATTATCATCTTTTGGACAGGGCAAGAACTGCACAGAAATCTTCAAATTCGTAGGACCTTCATTTTTTCGACCTTAAGTTCGTTACTTGTCCTTACCCTTGGTAGTGAGTTTGCAAGATAATCGTAATTAAACTATAAAATTCAAAATTGGTAATACATGGTGTCCTTAGGCCAGCACTTCGATACAAGGCTGCCTTACCTTAAGTAGGGAGGTTGCAAGATAACTGGGAAGATTGACTCTAGGCAGGTATATTTGGAACCCCATCGAACAAAATGTCGGTTCTTTTCTCACTTTGCATATCTCTCAGACATTCCCCAAACGACGTACAAATACCCTTTTAACGGCTACATTAGACCTCTACGTCACAAGGCGTTCATGCCAAACCACAATTATTTCGAATTCTTCGAAATAATTATTCATTTCTATCATATTAGTTATGTAAATTCTAGTTGAATCGCCCCTCTTCGTGGGGGCCTCTTTTGCATGGAGTCTCCAAACAACGAAAAACCGCTAGCGGTATTTTCCGGTTTTATCGAAAGAAGCGATTTTTTTTTCTTCTCGAAAAACGGATAGAATTACGTATCGAAATAATTATATAATTAAATTTAAATAACACATGTAAGTCAGTAATCAACGCTCGGAGCACGGACACGTTGCATGTCTGAACTAATTCATCTCGATCTAATGAAATGTCATTATGTTAAATAGTTCTCATTTCATATTTACATTCATATGAATAAACCCCAGGGAGAACTAACCGAGCTCCCCAACTCTCGCAACTGAACTCAATTAATCACCGGCTTGAAAACTCTTCTCAACTCTCGAACTTTTTTATTTTTATTTTAATGTGCGCCGTACACGTTTTTTCGAGGGAGCGATAATAAGGATCGTGCACAATGAGGAAAAAGTGACGAAGAAAAATTACTCCGCCGTTGGGAAGAAATATTTGAGTAGAGGTTTCGTTTTCGTATCTCTCAATTACATCTGATTTTTAACTTCAGAATCAACACACGGTGGCTGCAGCACGTCTAATGCAATGCAGCACGTCTAATGCACACATCTAACTACCTTACTGAAAGAAACTGGAGGAAGATGGCTCTTGAAAAATCCTCGAATTGTTAATAATAATTTAATATTAATTAATAATTCTTACGTTCAAATGTTCACCAAATAATTGTGAGTTTACAAGTTTTATAGTATTAAAAAAACTTTATTAATGGCAAAAACCAAGTGCACAATAATTCAGTTTTTTTTTTCTTCCTCTTGAATTTTCAAGTTTTCAAGTTCGGTGTTTCCACCTTCCAAACTTCTTCTTCTTCGCAGTTGCTGCTCCGCCATTTGTCATCGAAAAGGTTTTTCCTCGGGGAGATATGTGTACCCGATGGATCACTCCGGATTAACCCTTGAAAACGTTGAAACCTTCCCGCTCTCAAGCCGGAAAATTCCTGTAGAAAGAAATCACACCCATCGCCCTACTTCCTCCACCGCAAGAAGAACTCGTGAGGCATTACTTTTTTTCCAACCCCCTCGCACAATAAAAGCCAAACATATTACATAAATAAATGAAAACCTTCCTAATGGATAGCCAAGGGATTACTTCCCGGTGGAACCTGGTTTTTTTTTCGAATTGTTAACATTTTTATGTGCGGATGTTTTTTCAACTCATATCAACACGACCTCGGGTCCTTGAATAACTTATATGTTTTTACCTCACGTCCTATGAAAAAAATACCCCAGGTTTTAAGGCCCGCGCATTTTTCTACCCCGTTCCGTGTCTCTCGGATTTACTGTTTTTCCTTCCGAGAAAAAACGACTGAAAAAAATCAAACATAACCCCTTTTGCCCGCGTAGAAACGGAAATATTTAAAAACGCAGTAGGAATCGGCCGTTCTTCCGGTTTTTCCGAGCATTGATGCTGAACCCTGGCTGGTGGATGCTGGACCATGGTGGTGCTAATGCATCATCCACGATGTATCATCTGGGATAAATATTTTAAGGCTTAAATGCCGCCTCTTATCCCGTTGAGTTCCACGAAATAAGGCGTCCTTTCATGGGAGACGGACAGTGATCTGTCTGTATTTTCGTGATTTTGTCGACAATCATTCCTTCATATTCTCAGCGAGGACGAGTCTGTGATTTCATTTTTTTGAGTGAAGGAACGAGACTACGTAGATTTAGAACAGATCTCGATATTTGCTCTCTATTCAGTGTAATAATGTGAAAACCATGCTATTGCTTCCGAGTCTACCAAGGTAGCGGAAGCTTTGTTTTCACTTTTCAAGGATGAAAAAAAAGTTCTCCAAAATCAAAATTTTCACTCGCGTTTTGCGTTTTAGACCTTTCTGAACAATTTTGGTTCCGTGTCTGTCTGTCTGTGTGTCTGTCTGTCTGTCTGTCTGTGTGTCTGTCTGTCTGTCCGTCTGTCATCAATTCCTTGTAACGCGCATAACTATACGAAGTTATTGTCCGATTTCGATGAAATTTTCAGGGATTGTGCGGGTTGGTGTGTAGACGGTCCCCTATGAAAATCATCATCCCCGGACTGATAGAAGCGACTGCGCATGCGCAAACGTGAATTCCTTGTAACGGCCATAACTTCTACATTTTCCATCCGATTTCAATGAAAATTTCAGAGATGTTACAGATTAGTATTTAAATGGTCCCCCATGAAAATCATCATCCCCGAACTGATAGAAGCGACTGCGCATGCGCAAACGTGAATTTCCTTGTAACGGCCATAACTTCTACATTTTCCATCCGATTTCAATGAAATTTTCAGGGATTATGCGGATTAGATTGTAAATGGTCCCCTATGAAAATCATCACCCCGGACTGATAGTAGCCGATGCGCATGCGCGAACGTAAAATCCGTGTAACAGCCGTGCGTACGTCAGAATCTCAAATTCTACACCGTCTACTGTCTGGCGCCCGTAGCACATTCGCAGCGAGTCAAACTATCAACCAAGGGGTCACGGGTACGACCCCCAGCAATACCTAGAAATTTTTTGATTTTTTGAGTAGTGACTCACTTACATTTTTCATCCGAATTTGATGAAATTTTCTAGGATTATCCAGAGTAGCGAGTAGATGGTCCCCTATGAGGGTAGTGAAAGGTACTTAGAGATTGGTGTTTTGAGATTAACTACTATGCATCGGATCATCTATATAATCGGGTTATGGATACGAGGAAGCTATGTGCCACACCCACTTGGCAGACGTTTTTTATTTTATTTTTCAGGTGAGTTCATTCGTTGCCCAATCGGATAATGATAGCAAAACCCCGGTATGTACACTTTAAATTATTAGATCTCCGTAAAAGCAGAATTTCACCTTTTCTTCGAAATATTTCGAGTTTTTACTGGAAAATGTGCACGGTGTGAAACCTCCCATGGTACATAAATATACTATATAGGGTGTCCCGAGGCCCACCAACAATACTTATACTTGTGGGAATCAATTCTACATCACTGTTTTACGCCGCTCAATTTGAATTTTGTTTTCGTGTTTTCGACGTGACCAGTTGAGATAACGGTACAGTAATCATTCTATCTCAAACTTGGAAATTCTCCAGCTAAAACATGATTTTCTTCAGAGGCTCTCAAAAGCTTAAAACAGGCTTTATTTTATCAGTTTCCTGAAAATAACACATTTTCAGGTTTACTATGAAATTGGAGGTGAGAAATGGTGTTTGGATGCGAAAAAGAGATGTTATTTCAGTGAACATTGAGGGTTTTGTTACTACCTGTAATTATTATGTAATTTTAATACCTGTATTATAAAAATTGTATAAGGTAGTTTTGGTGAGAAAGTTTTGGAGACCATCGACATTGAGGGTTCTGATTACTCTTAAAATACGTAGATTATTTCTTAGTAAAGCTAAGAAACACAACAAATATTACTCAATTAACTGAGACCTTTACAACAAAACACAACCTTCGAACTTGACCGTTCTTATAATGCCAATTATTTAGTTAGAAGCCATTTATTTAGATTTGGTACACTTTTTCCAAAATCCTATAATTACCTACCTCGTTCTGTTTGATGGATTCATGTCTCTGGTTGGGTAGGTGTGAAACGAGGCTCGAAATCAAAGCAACGGCTATCGAGTGGCAGCGGTTGAAAACCAAATAAGACTATACAAATATTCACCTGAACTCGCCAGGCCTCCCAATTAATCTACTCAAATATTTTGGGGTCTCTCCAATCAAGCCCGCCATACAACTTTGATTTCCCGCCGGCCCCTCTCCTGAACATATTCTCACAAAATGGGAGCAATAATTGTAAATCAACTTGCATTATTGAGGCTTTGTGCAAGTTAATTGCCGGCTGGTGCTAATCGAGGTACAATAAGGGTCGTGATTGAGCTTCACCTACCCGTCCGAACCTGCTTTCCCACCTTGCCTATTCAAAATATAAACTCCCGCCGGTCCCGCTCGGCGGAAAGGGGCGCTGGTGTCGCGCTGATTCTACAAACCTTCCGCGTGGCATTAGGATCTGTCAATAGGGGGAATAGTATTCATTTACTCCGTGACGAACCAAACAAGGCTGAATTTCTCAGTTATGGGAAAATACTAAGTGCAGTTGGAGCGACAGGGAATTTTGGTGAAATTTTGATTACCTATTTGGTCTGAACAATTGCCTCCGGTAGAGATCATTTTGTAGGCACATATTTGTTGAGTGGTGGAGCCAATCATTAATAAATTATTGCATCATCCCAATCATAATTGATTTCAATTTTGAGTAGATAAGGAACAGAAACAAAAACTTTTCCCAATTCCCCCTTGGAATCGAATTTTCTGGACGGTGATTAACCTACCTACCTATAGATTACGGTTGCATTGAGTAGGCCATTTCTCACAAAACGAAATTTAGACAATCAGCTGAAGTAGTAGTTTATTGAAGAGACGTCGTGATGTATCAGGTATTTACCAAATTTGATTTCAATTAACTGAACGATCACCAGACCATTGTGTGTTTATGCTCAGCTTCTGTCTAAAGCTTCAGCTAAAGAGGTAGCTTATTGATGAAATGATGTGATTTGCCAGGTTTTTGCCAAATTCGGTTTTAAATACTCGTACTTGGATCATTGGTTGTTCATATCCAACTTGTGTCTTTATCTTCTGCTGAAAAGGCAACTCCTTGAAGAGGTGTCCTATTGTGTCAGGTATTTGACAAATTTGAGTGCGATTAAACTGAACAATCACCAGACCATAGTGTGTTTATGACCATAGTGTGTTTATGACCCGCGTGTGTTCAAATCTTTCGCTGAAGAGGCACTTTACTGAAGAGATGTGGTTTGTCAGTTATTTGTCAAATTTCATTCCAAATAGTCGAACAATCGCCGGATCATCATGTGTTCATGCTCAGTGCGTCCCAAATCCTGAACACTCACCATCCTATGTTTTTCTCAGCTTGTCTTCAATACGTCTCAAGTAGGTCACGACAACGAATTCACAGCCTACAAACCCTAAAAGATATTCCTCGACTAATAGGATGTTTATTCGACCTCGTTCGTTTTCTATAAATTATTTAGTGCGATCTTTGTAGTCCTTTTCCCCTTCTCAACTTGCTCTCAAACGGGCATGACAGGTGACGCGTATTGATACCACCGTCTACATCTCCCGATGAATAATATATAACCCAAGGAATAAATAATGTCTTAAAAGAAATGCAGCCTCGAAAAAAATGTCTATTTTGAATAGAAGCTTTGATTGAAGGAGGTTTTTTTTCCTTCTCGTATATCGAAGAGGTCATCTGTTTGGTTTCCATTGGCTTTGAAAGGGGCCTTCGGTGCATTAAAGCGAGCGTCACGTTCTATATATATAACGCCAGATGGAATTATCAATATGGGGGTCCACTTGTGGAAGTCTGGGTGGAGGTGGTCGTAGGAGCATTAATTTATTAGGAGAAACGGCCCAGTGTCGCGAGCCCTGCCTCACAGTCTGAAGGTTTTTTGTGGCTCCGGGAAGGCCGCAGGGCTCGAACCCACAACCCTACCCTACTGCCCCCCATCTTGATCTATGCCAGACCTACAACTCCTCCCCCCTTGTTGTTAATCTCAAAAAATTTTTTTTTTCTCCCTTTCACGTCTCTTCTACCGCGATCTGACATCTATCAAACAGTGAAACACGCCCTCGCTCGATTAATGCGCACGATTTACAAATTCGGTTCAGTAATATTTATGAAATGGTTTTTTTTTTTTGTGATGAAACGCCTCGACTTGCACTCTCTCTCATGAGGTCGATGAACTCAAGTTTCTCCCTTGTCTGAATATTCCAAAGAAATCCGCTTCTCTATCTTCCAGATGAGGAATATTAATTCCATAAAGTTTCGATCATTTATACCCAAGACATCAATCGATTGAGAACTTATGAATTCTTTATAACGAACATTCCACCGCGTTCATGTTTATAGATGTTGATGTTTTCTTTTAAGGTACCTCGTCTTCCTCCACGGACTGACAATAGTTACCTTTAGGAGGTCCCACAGCAAGACTTTGGAGTCCTTATGCGATTGATCTGGGGTAAAGTTGAACAACACTCAATGAAAGATGAAATAACATGAAACATGAAAGATAAAATAAATAAAATATTTACAATTCAGGAAAAAAATCTAATAATAATAATATAACAATAATAATAATAAAAATAGTATCAAAAAATTTACAATCTTGGAATATGTCCAAGATATTCTACGCGAGGAGGCAGTACCGCCCACCCAACTTTTTTTACCGAGGACTCAATGCTATTCACATAAGATGAATGGTTTGTTTCGTATTCTCCTTTGAAATTAAAATATGTGTAAAAATAGTCATTTTCGAAAATCATTGATTCCATTGTTCGTTGACCTGATCAATTCATTACACCTACTGAACCTCCCAAGGCTCGAATTCCGTAGGTCTAAACGGTAACTGACTCCAACCGAACGTGGGTGACAATGGATAACAATAAACGAGGAGAAAATAATTCATTTATGATTGAATAGGGTAGGATACAAAGAGTCGCTAAAGTAATGAGCGTTTGGGAAACGGGGTTCCTGTGGGGGTTTTAGTATATTGATGAAACTCCCTGGCACATCATTGGTATCGTCACCCGGTTAGTTTAATGGGGTGGATTGGGAAGCGAAACTACGCCGGAGAACACCGAGTCGATAAATAATAACATGATTTATGGGTTAATTCTGAATACCCCCTCCCTTGCTTCTTCGTCCTTCATCGTAGGAAACTAGTAGCCCGATCGATGGAGAACGCAATTATTTATATAGTCAAAACTGTATGCAGGATCTCCGATTGCTAAATTCGTGATGTCGGTACTTACACCACCTACTTGTCTATGTTTGCCGTTTCAGCAATCAACTACGTCAAGTAAATGAGTAGATCCCTCTGAATTCGGAGTTAAACAAGTAGCTATCGACTTCAAATGTCAACTCCTCGTTGTGTCGAAATGTCCTGAATTTTGAAGGAATAGAAAACTTGTGTGAAACTTCGTTCGAAATGCTTCCTTGAAAATGGTTGAAACATTTATAGGTTCAGCTTTCATCGTTGCATCAACCGACCTGGTCAAATTGGTAGAAATAAAAATTGTTTTTGAAATCAACAAAATGGTGCATTTTGCCTCCTCGATCTGGTCTGTGTATTGTGGTGTTCATATAATTTTTTTGTTTTCAAGCAGTTAGTTATTGAACATTGGTTCATCTTATTAAACTCATATTGTTCGTTCGGAATTCAATCTCTAGAGATCGACTCTTCTAAACGTTCGTTATTTTAATCACTATCGTCGATGAAATAGAAATTACATCCCGGCCGGATTCCCCCCTTGAAGGTTATTTAGGTGCAGAATCGCTCCGAGGAGAAAATCAACTTGATTGGAAAATTATGAATAAATGTTAATTGAAACTCATTACTCAATGTTCACAATTAGTTTCTTTCGCTGAAGTGGATGAATCACTTGATTGATATTGGTATTCGTAATGGGGCTCGGACATGTGATGGATTGATGTTTTCAGTTATTTTGTTCTTCAAAGCGACAAGGGTTGAATAAAATTGCGACGAGCAATTAAGAATATTGACTAGTCATTTCGACGACATTCATCTCTGGGGTGATTTTGATTGCAAATAAATGTTGTTTAATCATCGATTTCGATATTTCTCTGGTGGAGAACCCAAAATAATGGTCAATTTTAATGAAAATTTTAATCGTTAACATTCAATTGACACCATCACTCGATTTTTGAAGTTCTGTCCCATACCTCTTCCCCTACTATCACGGAAGATAGTTGTGTGACGTATAACTCCATCGAGATTCCCCCCGGTATTTTTGAGATTTTTGACCATTTGGTGTTGTCAGGTTTAAAATTGTGCCTGATCTCCTCAAGTTGCTCAGAGAGCAGTGAAGATCATCAATCAGGTGGAGTATATGCAAGCGGTCGTTTAGCTAATCATGCCCGATTGTTCACGAACCTGCCTCATACATGGCGAGAACGTCATGTGGAAAACGTTCATATGGGTTGAGAAGGAACCCACTGTTTCCCTTCTATCCAAATGTTTTCATTGACGGTGCTTTTAATGATACTTTTTGGCATGTCTATCTAGATCTAGATCTAGCCTTCCTCGGCTAGGGCATCAGCCTGCTCATTTCTTCAGATTCCTACATGCGAGGGGATACATTGTAGTGCTACTATCAGTCCAATACCCAATAACTGCTCTATGCGTTTTCTACCTTCAAGGACCATGTGAGTATTAGATCACCGATTAACAATCACAGCTTGGCAGTTATTCAGAAGCACAATTTTCTCACAGTTGAAGGAGAGGAGCATTAGAAGGGCTAGGAGCAGAGCTCCGATCTCTCTTTCAAAGTTGTTAGCCCAGGTGCAGCGATGAGTCTTAATACTGAGTACACTTCAGCTCCTCCATTTTTGAGAGCTTGTATTTAGTATGCACCAGCTCTTCCAAAAAACCATAGCTCTGAGTTTTGAATGGACTGAGTCAGGTCGATTCCCACTGCGGCTCAATCCCAGTTTGCAGCTCCGTGGCTGCGATTGAAGCTGACATGGCGCCACCTCTAATGACTTGAAAAGCATGGATCTGTGCCACAGCAGGCTTTTTAACAGTCATATCCGAAGGAGTAGTCAAGAGCTCATTCACAGCCCTTATACTCCAGTTTCATCGCATATTGGAAGGACACCCCATTTAGCGCCCGTCAGTCTCTTCAGTAAGCTCAGCCTCTTGGTTCCTTTCTATGGGTTTTTCTCTGCCCGTTGATTCCACGTTAAGCAAGAATCCATCTTAACATCAAGCACAGGATGTTAGCACCAAGTAACAATGAAAGCAATAGAGATCGCGTTTTCTTAAAGTCTTGAAGTCGAATGTCTTTTTATTATGACTTCTTAGAATATTGGAATTTCCAATAATTTTCATCCCCCACCTGATAGACAGTTTCTATTTATTGTTTATTTCCTTTCGTTTTCAAGCCATAAAAGTTTAAAAATAGTTTTTTACAGCAAAAAGACGCTTCAGAGACATTTTATTTCAGTAGGGCTTATTCATAATAGCTAAAAATTTGCTTGAAGACCTCAGATTTCACACTACATTGTACCACCTGCGCCTACACTGCAGTAATACACCTAACATGTCCTTCAGAGTCAAACTTGTGTATCTATTTACGATATGCCTATATTTTTGAGGAACGATCATAATTTCGTTCCACAAAGGTTGTCACACTGCGGGGACTACCTAGAAGGGGATTCCTTCCACGGTTATTATTATTACCCACTCCCTTCGGATTAATAATAATTGGCCGGACGATCAAAGCACGAGGGAAAAACTGCCTCCCATGAATCACACTTATTAGATAATGGGATTTTCGGTAGTGGGAAGCGGGCAGATCCGGCGAGGGCGAAAAACGAATTGATCTCGAGCTTATCGATATAAATTACCGCTCTTTATAAATGCTGCGTAACATGAAAGGTGAAAAATGATCAATCATAAAAACTTATTAATGTTGTAAAACACGAGAGAACATTTCAACCCTTTTGGCCGTCGTTTGATGCCGTTGCATTATTCAGGGCGATATTGAACAGTCGATGGCTTTTAATTACCGAAACCCATCTGTCGGAGAAAAAAAAATTATCTTACTAAATAGGATTAATTTCATCGTTTCGAGATCCGTTATTTGCTATATGACCACTTGCCTGCAGAGATAGTGTAACACTTTGATGTTTCATTCGCGAAATTAGGTGATTTTGTTGAGATTTTCTAGGTATCAAGTCATCCATATTTCCTGAGTATCAACACGTCCAACGAATCAAAGTTTTCTATGTATCAAAATTTCTCATGTACCAAACATTCAAATAAACTTATCACAAAAAAAAAAAAAAAACTAAAACTAACTAAAACGCTGCAAATCATTGCTCAAAGGTTTATTATTTTCTGTATACATCATCCTTCTGTAGGTATAGATCACTGGTTCTCCATCAATAGCACCTACCACCATCTGTATTCTCCCTTGACCTTCCCTCTCAAATTTCAGCTCCTGCGTTCAATAGGATTGAAAATGGCTTCGGAGCTCACTCAGCTGATCAGTGATCTGAAGAGTGAAGAAGATCTCCTCGAATGCTGGAGACGCCTGGAAGAGCACCTCCATTCAATAGGATTGAAAATGGCTTTCGAGCTCACTCAGCTGATCAGTGATCTGAAGAGTGAAGAAGATCTCCTCGAATGCTGGAGACGCCTGGAAGAGCACCTCCATTCAATAGGATTGAAAATGGCTTTGGAGCTCACTCAGCTGATCAGTGATGTGAGGAGTGAAGAAGATATCCTCGAATGCTGGAGACGCCTGGAAGAGCACTTCCATTCAATAGCATTGAAAATGGCTTCGGAGCTCACTCAGCTGATCAGTGATCTGATCAGTGAGCAATGATTTGCAGCGTTTTTTACCTACAAACATTGTTTTACCTACCAATTTTTTTTACCTACCAACTATTGGTAGGTACTACCTACCACACTATAATGGCTTCACACCTTCACAATCAAGTTTATTAGAAAGAACTAAACGCTTCACACTCGATTCGAAAAATAGAAAGCTTGATATGGAAATTTGATTACTGGTTACGCAGAAGGCAAAACTGTATACAAATCGAAGAAATGAACAGCGATCGCATTTTAGTCCGATAAAATTTGAACGGCGATTAGACCTCTTTTGCGATTCACACTCATGATTCTGTTTTATCGAAGGAAAACCTTCAAATACTCGTAGGGACCGAACGGTTTGTCCTACAGAGCTCCGGGTGGTCTCAAAAATTTTTAAAAATTCAATACTATTTAAAATTGGTGAAAAAACGATACCTTTATTTCGAGAGTTTTCGAGCTAGGGCACTCTTGAAAATTTCAACCCTTAATTTTCACCCCTTAGAAGTGACCTACATCAACCAAAAGCTTCGCGGCACAACTAGACCCCGAATGGAGCCCATATACCAAATTTGAACCAAATCGGTCCAGTGTTGCTAAGAAAAGTGCCGCGTACGGCGTACGGCGGACGGCGTACGGCGGACGGCGTACGGCGGACGGACGGAAATTTTTTTATTCGATTTTCGGATTCTACGTACCTTGAAACGTAAAACATTAAATTTTGAGGGGGGTTAAATTTTTTTTTTCTTGCTCGATTCCAAAGGCTTATTATTGAAAATAATAAACCAAAACTCATCACATACATACGCTGTTCCTTAAGAATAACAATCCCCTATTTTAATGTGATTTTTTTAGGTTTATTGTTTTTCTATACAGATCACTCGTCAGCAAAGAACACGGCTTTGCCATTGTTACCACCAACCAACATGAAGAGAAACATCGATCGCATTTCGGCCAGCTAAAATTTGAACGGAGATTAGGCCTCTTTTGCGATTCACACTCGTGTTTCTGATTTATCGTACAACCCTTACATTTTCGTTGGGAGCGAACGGTTTGTCCTACAGGGTTTTGCGTGGTCTCTAAAAATTCTAACAATTCAAGACTATCTTAAATTGATGGAAAACAATACCTTTATGTCAAAATTTTTCGAGTTAGGCGTTTTAAAAATTGCAACCCTTAGAAGTGACCTACATCAACCAAAAGCTTCGGGGCACAACTAGACCCCAAATGAAGCCCTTATACCAAATTTCATCAAAATTTGTCAATGCCGAGTACCGGGGACGGACGGCCAAATTTTTACTCGATTTTTGGATTTTACGTACCTTGAAACGTAAACCAACAAATATTGAGGGGGGGGGGGTTAATTTTTTTTTGGTCGATTCCAAAGGTTTACTATTGAAAATAATAAACCAAAATTAAATTTAGTTTCACTCGTATGGCTTGTATTGCACGCTTTGCATTGAAAAAACCTTTTCTGAGGGTATCATGCCAAAAAACGTGATCCCACAAACCTAGATTTATCCCAAGATCGTAAAGTAAACTTGAGCACAATTCCCCGAGGTCAGTGCAAAAGTTTCATTCCGCTCTCTCCAATCCCGAACGGTCTTTTATTTAATATGTATTCCCTTGAGCCTTTTCGAAACCACACATTGAATTTTCGTAACAATGAAAATCCAAACCTTTGCATAGAAAATTATTGTTTACCGGGACCCCTTGCGGAAATACCTAAAAGGGCTGTACGGTTCCCTTCGATTTGTTTGTCTTTTCACGAATCGGTTATTCGTCAAAAAAAGAACGGCGAAAAAAACTCCTGTTAGAAAACCAGTCGCGAGAGGGGAGGGGGTAAAATCACAAAGCCAGAAAAAATAGTTAGTACGGCGTTTTCATCCAGAGTAAATGCGTTGTTGTTCTTGGTTTGAAACGTGAATTGAAAAGTGTGGGAGGAAAGTACGCCAGGGATTTTGAATGTGAATGGAAGAAAAACCTCGTATTGTGAGCCTATTGCTTTTTTAACACTCTCGCTTTATCTTGTAGTATCCAACGCCGCAAAAAAAGACGTTTAATACGCATTTGTGCATCGGGAAGAGGGTAGGGGGTCGGTAACAAAAGAAAAAATATCAGAAGAATTCTTTGAATCCAGGATGTGGAGCCATCAATAACTGATGAATGAAATGGAGGGTGTGAGGGATTCTCCCGACCATTCGATATTGAAAACCTGTTGGTTTTTTCGGGAAATCGGTTAGTTCAGTTCTGAATTTCCGAAACATGAGATACTTATGTATATGGGGCCAACACATTATGGTACTTATATATTTACTTTAACTTCCTCACCACTGAAGCCAGGGAAGTTTTATAGGTAAACGAATTGGGTCTTAAGAAATCGAAATTTGTCTCATATTTTGATGTTTGAACAATTTGGGTTCAAATTTATGTATGTGACAGAGCAACTGCTGCTCTGTCACCTGACTTGTGATTCTATGGAACGAGTACTTCCGTTCAAATTGTATCTATTATTCATCATCCCTTGTCCTTGGGTCGGTCTTCATCAAGGAGTAAGTGATCAAAGTGAGGTTGAATATATCGTACATTTGATTATCTCCATTAATCAACTTCATTATCTGGATCCCCCAGAACGATACTGTATCATGTAGGTCTCCTCAAGTTCATGTTTTGGGTAGAACTATACGAAACTATTGTTTTATTTAATGAAATTCTTCAGATTTTTTCAAGTTAGCTCGTACAAGGTCGAATTGTTCCCAAACAATCCTTTGAAAATATCATCTAATGGCAGATGTTGATATCCTGACAATTTTCAATGACCTATTTGTTCTATTTTGCTTAAATTCAGATTGTAGTTTGGGACTGACCCCTTGATGATACGTGTAGATTTCATCTCGAACCTGGTGTGGAAGAACTAAAAATTCCTAGTCAAACTACAGAGAATTTTGGGAAGCTTTTTAGCGAATTTTTGAAGAATATGAAGCATTTTTTCTCAAAATTTTTAGCATGAGCTTTTTTATTTTTGTTATTGTTTGTTCACTGAAATGCGTATTGGAAGTTTACAAAACAATTCCTTGTTTCCCTAAAAATCATTATATAATAATTAATATGATAAAATTATTATCACATCGTATAATAACATTAACTTATATAATTACTTATTATTTTGCAGAAATTTAAAGTTTGTGCCAAAGTGTTTATGATAACAAACAAGTAGGTACAATATTTCTAATGGAGGTAAAATTTCAGGATTCAAAAATTGTAGATATATGTACGTATAAATGATTTATATATTAAATGAAAACCTGCGTGTATTCGTTGTGCCCTAAAATGGAATAGCCGAGGGTAGAGCCTATGAGTGTGTGGAGACTAGAAAAACATGAATATGAACTAGTAAAATATTCAAAACATGTCCTGTGGGGTACAATTAAAATCAACAATTAAAACGTGTGGGTTATAAGTGACTAGTTGACTAGACATTTTTTTGAGGTTTTCGAAGTCAAAAAATGGAAATTTTGAGAATTTCCTCATCCACCCAAGCTGCAGAATTGGGATTTTTTCAATTTCGGAAACTTGATGCGTGAAAATAATATGTCGTATCGGGCAATTTTAGTGGGACAGCTCTGAAATATACTGTCAATAATTTAAGTTATCTGGCTACTCAACTTGGAGGACGATTCCCTCCTTCAAAATGAGCACCTCATCCTATACAGTCATATTAAAAAGGCCCAAGTCAATGGAATTTCAGAGATGGGACCAGCGCTTCCAAAAACTGAATAAGTTCTTCTACGGGTGTTTTTCGAGGTACCTTCGCCTTATCAACGGCACCACACCCCCATTGTTTCGTCGAAAATCGATTCCGATAACGTGAACAGCTCTGGGTCGAGAATTTTTTTTCTTTTCAGAAACAATGGGGTCCCCTCCGGTCCGTAGAGAAGGAAATTCGAGAGTGGGGTTATAAAAACAATATAATCTCACTGAATCGAAGTTCATAGAGGAGTGACTGGCGGGTATGATTGCTTTCACATATAGGAACCGAAAGCAGCACCTTGGGGTTCTGATTATAGTTATCCTTCCAGAGACGGCCTGAGGAAGACGTACATCGGGCCCATATTATCACGTCATCAAACTCATATGCCCCATAACTCCCTCTCCTGCTCTGTTGTTTCTCATCATTTCTCTCAACCTCGCGGTCCAATGAGTATTATTACATCTGTCATTATAATTTCCGTACCTAGTTTTCAGTCACGGACTCAAATCCCCCGTA
Organism: Apolygus lucorum; assembly: GCA_009739505.2. Classification (NCBI taxonomy): domain Eukaryota; kingdom Metazoa; phylum Arthropoda; class Insecta; order Hemiptera; family Miridae; genus Apolygus; species Apolygus lucorum. The sequence goes on along the minus strand of CM019171.2, from coordinate 35,220,422 downwards.
TTTTGTAGTTTGAAAGGCTTCCCTCCCACGCGATTCCGGAGCGCCCGGGGTATTTCGAATGGTTGCAAGTGAGACATTGAGTCATGGTTTGTCTAAGAATGCACACCTTATTATCATCATTATGCAAAATAGTATACAAGGAATGAGACACCCCCAAGAGCATCAGCGTCTCTCCGCTAGAGCGTGGTTGGAATCAACGTCTTTATTCTACGCCTCTCCAAAAGGCATGCACTTGATAAACTTGTACAGCCGCCTGATCTCATAAAGGCCGATAACTACCCAACTTTTTCTTTTGCCTATGTAGGTAATAGTTAAATTGCCTTATATGAACCCAGAACAAGGATTACAGGTCTTATCCCCTATGAGTTCTCGTTTCACTCCACAGCTTGTCTCGACTTTCCAGTGCACAAAGATGGTGTCGACATGGCGTAAACCAAACGGAATGGATTCTCCTTCAACGTTGATTGATTTGTTTCACTAGTTCTCTTCTGTAAGAATTGGTAGAACATTGGTTGTCAAATTTAGAAAAAAGTACTGATTGATGGGTTGGTTCAACCCATTTTTGACTTATGGGATGCACTGCTCAAAGTAACCGCGAGATTATACAGCGGTTCCAAAAAATGTACTGAGGACTATTGTTGATGCATACCAGAATTGTTCGATTACTTAAAAAAAAACCAACCGTAAACGACTTATTTCGATTGCCAATAAAGGAAAAAAATTATTTCGATGCCAGTAAAGTAAAAAAAAAACGTAATTGAAGTCAACAAAATACAAGCCATAGCCCTTCACAAACGGTTACAAGTGCACGTCCTCTCCTACTAGTCACCTACTCAGACGTCTTAAAAAAAAGCCTCATATCTTGAGGTGAACTAGAGTGCAAGTTCAGTTAAGTACCTGAGTTTGCCGTTTTTTCGAATGGAGTTCACGTCATTCAGTTCCTTAGCAATCAAGAACAAAATTTTGTAATGAAGGAACTCGCAACTTGCTATCGGACAGCGATGTAATTGCTAATAGGTAGTACGAGGAAAAACCTCGTATTAATGGAAAAGCCTAGTTCTATGCAGAGAGCTGATACATACAGTAAAATATGTGTAATAATATGCATTTTTTTCTAATTTAAAATTTTGAATTTTGTGAAGTCTTCTCAAGGAATGTTTAAGTGAAAAACTGACCTCAATTGTCGACATATTCATCCGAAGTAAACTGCAAAACTACCTAACTCGGTAAATACTCGGGGAAAAAATGTAGGTCAATATTTTCTTTTCGGTTATTCACTGGATGAGAAAATCCGAATGGCAGATGCAATAAAATAGGAACGTCGTACGAGAACAAGCGTTTTCTCGTTTCTTACAATCGTCGACTTCAACGAGAATAGAGCGACCTGGTTTCTCATGCCGTTTTATTAATATTGATTAGAAACCTTTCTCCAGAGTCCGGAATGTGGTCAGGAACAACGGAATGACTCAAATCAATATATTTTACGAGGGCGCATAACTTATTCGACCCGGATATGACGAAAATTCGAGTGACCCGCGGAGGATGGGGAAATCTTATGGGAATCATAAAAATGGTTTTTCGTAACGAAACAACGACAAATACGTAGAGAATAATAAATTATTTCGATTTTCCAAGAGGGTATTTTCTTCTACAGTCCTCTATGATATTTCTAGTTCTTAAATATTGTCAGTCTTTTCAGTAACGATACTGAAATTAATAGGTAGGAAGAATGGTAGTTCAAGGAATTTAAAACGTGTCAGAGTGCCGTAATTTTTGGTACTCAAAAGCGTATTGTTAGTAAACAACCATTTCAGGTTGAATTTTTGTCCGACTGTCATTCCTGGCGCCGCAAAAGAAATAGTTGTAACGTGATTTGTCATTATAGACGACATGACACACATCGGGCCTCTCTTGTTACCTTGTTGTTGGTAGTTCTTTTCACCTTCCCATCCTCAGGTGAGTTCGTCACCTCTCCACATAACCAGTCGTTTCTTCTCCCCAGACCCAGGCTATAAACCTTCCGAAAATAATCAATTTCTTATCAAGAGTGAATTTACTGTGTGGCACTATAAAAAGCGAAATTAACATCCGTGCACGCAGTATACACTCTCATCGCCAAGAAGCGAGAAATACCTACAGATTTTCCCCCTCCGTACTTCTTATTTATATACCGGTGCTGTCAGGCTTTTTTTTAAATTGATACGCAAGGGTAGGAACTGTACCCCAGTTGAAGGTTTATTTGTTTATTCATTTATTTACGGCTTACGCCAATCACAGAAGTTGATGTTTAACCACACAATTTACATAATACGGCAATGATAGTTAAATAACAAAGATAAATAGCAAAGATAATACGGCAAAGATAGTTGAGAAGGAATTAAATGTTTAATGGATACATCTGGAAAATATGAGATGAAGATGAAAACGTCAAGGCTGGAGGTATAACTTCAGATTTCTTCTCAGACGCGCTAATCCATCGAATCCAAAAAATCGAAGTCGACGTCATGGATGAAGGCATTAAACGTTCGTGGTATACGGAGCTTATGACGATTCATTTGATAATTGTATGCGGCAAATGGAACATGAAACAATAAGCTATGACGGGTGGTGTAGGTTGGTACATTTAGCTCTACGTTAGCAAGTAGTGGAGGTTACCATTCACCATGGAAGAACACATCAGCTATAAGACGTCGGTCTTCCAACTTGGGCTGGTCATAAGTTGCTGCCAGTGCCGCATAGTCCACCTGGTCTGCTGGTATATGCAATTTGTAAGCGAGGAATCTCAAAAACTTCCGCTGAACACTTTCCAGACGATCCTTATGTACACTCTAGAATAGAGACCAGATTTGGCAAGCATATTCCAAGAGGGAAGGTTAAGAGATTCAAAGCCCCGTCCACACGTGCGATAACTATATTACGGTGTACCCATGCCACCCTTGTCGCCCATAGCGATGCCAGTACCGTCTATCCCCACAATCCATGCTTATTCAACAAATTTGAACAATACTAGACCCCAAATGGAGCCCATATACCGAATTTCATCAAAATCGGTCAATGGTAGCTAAGAAAAGCGCGGTTCGATTTTCGGATTGTAAGTACCTTGAAACGTACAACGTCAAATGTTGACGGGGGTTGAAATATTTTTCTCGCTCGATTCCATATGTGCATTATTGAAAACAGCGAACCAAAATAAACTAAAATATGCATCCAAAGTAAAGCCGATCCGTCGAAAACTGGATTTTGGCAGTTCATTGTAATCCCATATTTTTATTAAGGTGAGCAAACAATACTGCCCACCAAACGAGGAAGTTTTTTTTTTGTATTTCAAAGCAGAGCTTCATAATACCCCGCTTCGTCCCAGAACGTTCTGCTCCACATCTTCAGATAAAAATCTCCCTTTTTGAAGATATCTGATTTACGCCCTCTGAAAAGCCTTCTTTTCGAGAATAAAGATAAAATAGCTTCGTAAGTAACACGAGAATAAACCGGCGTTCCTCCGGCGGATCCTCCTAGGGCCCCCGTCCAATATAAAATATGATTTACTTTGCCATTAAAAAAAGCGCCTCCCACATTCTTCGATCCCTCAAGGCCTTTCGCAATGGTAGTTTGATTTACAAATAGGACTCGAGGCAAGTATCTTTTATAAAGACTTTCCATATAAATAACTTCAAAAGAATCAAGTTTATCTTCGTTAAGTTAGTTGTGTGCAGAATAAACGGAAAACGTGGTTCACACAGTGTATTGGGGGGCAATAAAACAAACAAAAACGCTGCAAATTATTACACAACGGTTTATTATTTTTATATAGATCACTCGTCTACAAAATCACCAACCATCCAATATAAAGAGAAAAATTTAAAAAAAAAATTAAGAAATAAAAAAAAATCAAAATCACAAACCATCGATCGCATTTCGGTCAGCTCTAATTTGAACGGAGATTAGGCCTCTTTTGCGATTCACAATCGTGTTTTGATTTTTATATATATATATTTCAATATAAACCTTTAAATTTTCGTAGGGAGCGAACGGTTTGTCCTACAGAGCTCCGCGTGGTCTCAAAAAATTCTAAAAATTCTATAGAATCTTAATTTGAAGGAAAAACATTACCTTTATATCGAAATTTTTTGAGTTAGGGCGTTTTCAAAATTTCAAAATTGATTTTGGAACCCTTACCTACATCAACCAAAAGCTTCGGGGCACAACTAGACCCCAAATGGAGCCTACATACCAAATTTCATCAAAATCGGTCAATGCTAAGTGGCAAAAGTGCCGCGTACGGCGGACGGACGGCCAAATTTTTATTCGATTTTTGGATTCTACGAACCTTGAAACGTAAACCATCAAATTTTGAGGGGTGTTGAAATTTTTTCTTTCTTGGTCGATTCCAAAGGTTCATTATTGAAAATAATAAACCAAAACTGGCCTTTCTTGGCGAATACAGTATGAGATAATTAGCGAATTTTTATCAAACATAGTTCTTACCTTTCCAGCACACCTTCGAGTTTTTATTTCAGAAGTGCCTCAATTTTAAAAATTATGTGTTCTACTAACTCAGAATTTGATGTTCACCAACTTCGATATGTGGATTTTCCAATTTATTATTTATAGATTATTCCAGTTTAAGAATAGCTGTTTTTGAGGTACAGGTGTTCGAACATGAACGCAACCCACTTGTCAGTCCTTGGGAAAATTTGGCTGGGCACCAAAAAAAAAAAAAAGAATCGAGATTGTCCCTTATGAATTTTACGCCTTGAGGCCAATCGCGCAAACGTAATTTTCTATAAATATCAATTTATAACTATCTTTTATCTTGTAGACTGTTATTTTCAAGATTTGGAGAGTACTTGCAGGCTCCGCCTTACTAATGTTGAAGATCTTGCGAATTTTCAAAGACAATGACAACAATAAACTCAACATTTTTAGCTTATTTTTTTTTAACTGAAATTCGTTTTGGAACATTCTAAACTGATTCTTGAAGTTTTTCCAAACATTATGTATACATATAGGCATTCCTCCGGACGATAACTTGAAAAATTGTTTAGCATAAATTTCAAGTTTTTAACAAAAATAAACCAAAAGACGAGTTCGTTACCCTGGAATTTTCGATTTTGTTCGCACTGGGGTTCGTGTAGGTTGGTACCCAATCGAGTTCTTCCAATAATGTTGCTGTTGATTTTATTTCGTTAGGGACCTGTGTTTTCATTGGTCTCTCAAGTTGTTCAAAAGCACTTGAACTCGCAAATAACTGAAATAATAAAACTAATTCCATTAAAAAACGAAAAACTCGAACCGATAAAAAGAGTCCAACAAGAATAAATTTCAGTTTTTTTTCCAATTCCAACTTCCTACAGGTGAAATAATAATACACTTTTTTTTTGCGTTTTTATCCGTTTTTCCCCTTCCCCGTCGACTCTGTGTATGTGAAACGTAACATTTGTATTTCTCATTTTCCTACGGCAAACCCAACATTCCCCCTCCCCTCCGCGAAATGCCATACTCCTCAATTCCGATACGGAATTGGCCCTGGGACTTCGGAACCCATATATCCTAACTGCGAAGGGATGTTTTTCTAGAGGACGTTCGTGTTGTAAGGGCGTTCGAAGGGGGAAAAAAAAGGGATTCCTGGATAAAAATTTAATTCGGTTCAACTGAAAAAAGGAAAAAAACACCGGAGGAATACAACTGGTATATTATAACAAACCAAGGGGGGTGGGCGGTGTAGGGTCCCGCGTCGTCTCTAAAATTGAATTGATGATCAACCCCCACGGTGTGCCTACGACTTTTATTTCCTATCGGAAGAAGAAAATAGTATTGACGATCCAAGAGTGAATTAGCTATCAGTCATTGTTTGAAATTTGACCCCTTCCCCCCGTTTTTTTTTTTCAGGGGAAAGTATGATAGTTCCCTACGATTAGTGAACCCCGTCAATTTACTTGAGTGTAATTGGGTATTTTCAGTTAACCCATTGATGGTTCGAAACAACACCAACCTTAATAATGTTTTACAAAAAAAAAGATTCTAAAGCATTTTAAGAATTTTACTTTTATTTTACATTTTACTTTACATTTTATTTTACTTTTTACTTTTTTACATTTTATTTTACTTTTGTCTTGATGAACCTGAGTGTGAAAGTTGGCTATCCTGAATCATGTTTGATAGATTTGAAACAGATTTAATGAGAAATTGTGTTACATTATTTTACTTTCCTTAACTTTGTACTCAATTTAACTTCTCAGTTTTACTTACACAAAGTTTGTAAGGCGTTGGAAAGGTAAGAAATGTAATGCACTTTTTAACGTTATCTTCAAATTTGAATTTGCAGTGCAAATTAACTTGACTTTTGGGGATTTTAATGAAGTTGGTTCGAAAACACACAAAAATTTCAAAGTGGTGAAAGTGGTATTTTGAGAGGAGCAAAAAAATCTTATAGGCTAGTTTTGGGAGAAAATTAGCTGTAGAACACATAAGAGAGGGTTCGGCTACCACCGCAACCAATAAGACTTAAGTTCCCTTTCTCCGTTGACTAAGTACCTAGTGTAAATTAACCTGTGTGTTCTCTCTCCATTTCTGTAATTCTTTAGTTCATCACATTGTTTCATAGGTACGAGTACATGCCAGAGTAATTTGTCGCATTATATCGATCGACTTGAAATATTTCCACGCTGTGTTGCATAATATTTTAGCTGTATCTCCGATCATATTATAATGCTCAACGGCGTCATCTCGGCCCTCTCGGATGCGAATTCTAAATAACAGTCGGGTGCCCAACTGGGAATACAATTGAGGAATTGAGCACTTCATTACATCCCAAGGCCTCACTATTATAGTTTAGAGTTTGAGTTTACATATACAACGCCCGAGTTAAACCAATTACGATTTGCATTCGTATGTAGGGGCCTCTTGTGGAACGACTCTGAGGAGAGATACAAACAGTTGGCTAATGTTGGGCAATACAAAGGAAATTATGGAGTAGTGATCATCAAAGATCTCAGGGAAGTAATGTACTCAATTAATTTTGGAGCTAACTTGAATGAGGTTAACCATGATCAATTGAACCTTTATTTATGAGTTTTACTGATAAGAAAGACTTATTGAGACCAATAAAGAGATAATCATAAAAATTGGATGACATGGGGATCCCATGGACTCGGTGCCAGAGATTTAAATCAGACTGTTTTTCCTCTTTAAAAAAAAAAAAAAAAGTGATTGAGGTCATCTAGTTGTACTTAATTATGAAGTTTAGATAGAACAAAAATTGCTATTAAAAATAAATTTATAAGAAATGAAATGAGGTAAGTTTTGTGACATTTTACTCTCAGCAATGTACGCGCCACCATGTTTGGTAAATAACAAACATTTCTGTGATAGTTTACATGTATAAATTGTAGCAGGTAATTCCCATATTCATTATCTATACCTTCTATATACAGCTTCATCCTGTGATTCACCCAAAGTCGCTTATCGTTTCATTTCATCGATACAATTCCTGAATTCTATACGACCGGTCATTTATAATAAATGACTGTCAGCTGGGTATTATCAGCTACAACTTAATTGCAGGATGTCCCGTCTGCATTACCCGGTCAAAAGCCTCTTCGAAATCTTATAAAATCACACTCGCGGCGTCCCATATTTTCCGCGACGCAAGGTCTCATGAACACAAACTTGCGTTGAAAGGATAATTTATTTTACTATATTCAGGTTTTTAGAAATTTCCAGTCACTCTTCAAACAATAAGACATTATTTCCTAGTTAGAATGATTGAATGTGATAGTACTCGAATATTCGTTCACAAAGTAAAACAGCATGACTGAGACTCTTTCATTGATGGATGTTTGATGTGGGAGAGAGGGATGGAAAAAGAAGTAATTCGTGGAAAGTGAGCAATAAGGAAATTATGGGTTGATCTAATTTAGCTTATATCAGAAAATGCCTTCAAGGCAAGATGGGAAAATACGGACCAGGGGTGGAGTTTTTATATAGAGATTGATGGTGGCGGACTGGTACAGCAGATGTAGGACTCGTCGAGGAGGGGGGAAAATATTTCTTTATAAAAGTGAGATGTGACGAAGTATTTCGGATGGAATACGAGAGGAAATAGGACGTATGCACGTTGAAAAGACAGGTTTTGGGAGACAAATTGAATTTGGGAAGTGTATTAGATCCGTAAAATTAGGATGAATACACGTTTTTTGGGTGGAGGAGATGAACTTGAAGTGGAATATTGAGGAAAGTGAAAGAAATATGAACTATTTACTTCTACCTATCAAGTTAAAAAGAAGGTAATAATTTTTGTGGTTATCCAAATATCATCTACTGTTGTATGTTACTGTGTATGCATGTGAAATTTTATTCCAAAACAGATCAATTCTGTGCAAGTAAAAAAAAAAAAAACACATTCTAGTGCTACTGAAAACAAAAGGCAATTCCTTCATAAAAACACGAGGTCTAGAACACTTTCAATATTACAAGGGAGGTAAAATATTCAATCAGTTCATTAGAAATTCCTGTTTTTTAAACTAAATACAGACCAAATAAACAAGAAAAATGTCATTGGGTGAAACTATTTTGTGCTGTAGAGACAAATAAAAATTTCTGTATATTTTTTTCGTTTCGTTTGTAGTTGAAATCAATTTGTCAAAATTTCTCCCTTAGAGGGAAAAACCATAGATCTTGGATATGTCCATTGTTTCCATGAATAAACAGATTTTTTTTTTTCTAAAAAAAAACAAGGTCAAAGGTATGCCCAAACGAAGAAATTTATCCCTTAGGGGGAAAAACAATAGATCATGGTTATTGTTGTGGATTTCTGTATTCCATATTGTTATTGCTATTTGTTATTGAGCAAGTGATTTAGAGGATTGTTGGTTGTTGTCTAATGAAAAAGAGTGTTCTGGTTCTGATCCTGAATTGGTGTTTCGTTCTTGCGACCTTGGATGTGCGTACTGCTTTAGTACGATGGATCACTTTAATATGTCCATTGTTGTAGGTGTGATTTGAAAATTAAAATTATTCAAAAAATACACACAAGATGTACCTACCTATTACTTTGTCAATGAATAAACAGAATTTGTTTTCTAAAAAAACTCTCGATCCCACGAAATATTTATCGCAGTATTCTAGAGAACCTTGCTTCGTAGCTATCGATATGTAGCTATGATTTTGTTTACTGGTTGCCGCGTTGCATTTTTTGTGGCAAAAAAAAGTGTCGCGAAAAATTCCTTGACCCCCAGCCAAAAGACATATCCATGTCAGAAAGCAATGATGGTGAGATACACATGTGTATTTCTACACAACCGGAGTGTTGATCATTACACAGTTGTTTACCGTTATGTATAATGATTATTACAGTCCAGTTACCAAATTTGTTTATCAGTTACAATTATTATTGATATGAACCTCTTCACAGCGATGTTTATGTTGCAAAATTCCTTCTATTTTCATAATTATTTTTTCAATCCTCTTAGATGTAGATGCAGATTTTCAGTTTTACGGCTTTGAAACTGCGAGCAACAATGTTACGTTGGTAATTCCCAGACAAGACGAGATTTATTATTTTGGTTCATTTATCGAACAAATTATCGGCAAGGTCAGTCGGTTGGGTACACGTTTCTGATTGCAATAGCGCTTCGATAAACGTGATGACTCGCCATAAATATATTGAGAAACTTCGGCTTTAACTACACTAATACAAGTAAGGTAAATAAATATCAGCCCCCTACATTGTTACATGAAATATTATATAACATTAATATTGGTACATGGCATATTGGTCTCTCACTATATTTGGTCATCACTAATCAGGTCAAAGTAATAAAGTACCTATTGTGCTGATGAACAAATAGTTCCTTCATTATGGTGACTTGAAAGAGTTGGACTTACAAAAATCGTACAAAAATTCAGAAAAATGAGTGGGAATAGCAAGACTGCGGAAAATGGCCTCATATTCGTTCAAATTTCAGATGATCAAAATGCGATCATTATTCGTTGCTGAATTGAGTTTTGTTTATTACCCAGTTGTGCTACCTTGACAACCAAGTACCAAATTTCATAATGAAGGCACCAATCGGATACCGATTGAATGAAAAAGCTGTGTTCAATGCAGAAGGGCGATCTGTACAGTAAAATAATAAACCATTGTGCAATAATTTGCAGCGTTTTTGAGATTCAGCATGCAATGGGTTCCACCAAGAGGCATAAACCTCTCTAAAACCCCAATTTTTATATTAATGAAAGTAATTCACAGTCCTCAGATAGAAAGAAGAATCAGTGTGGGCAAATGGGTAATTCACCTACCTTTGTGAAAGACGGTCAATGTTTTCCAAACTTATAAAATCAACGCTCCTCCTGCTCTATTCTTTGTGTTTGAGGACTGTACCGGTTAGTATAATGCTCTTCTTATAATTTTCAGTGTCCTCAGCAATTTCATGTGAACAATTGTTGTCACCTGTTGAGGTTGACGGAGATCTTTACAGGTGATATTAGGAATGGAATAACATCTCTTTCTACAGTGAAATTTCACATCTGTGAGGTAAAACTTGTGTCGAAATTAATTCGAATAGTTGTCTCACTATGTTACCTACACGTAACCCTTGCATTATAATTATAACCACGGTACGGGGAAGGAAAGACGATAGGATGGAGTTCTAAGTCTTGAGTTGTGCTAATAACTTGCTCCCTGTTAACACAATTTAATCTCTGGCTTGTTGGAAACGCCGTTGGAACCTAATAATAGGTACGGGGATGTTGAAGGGAAGGCTAGGGGGATGGAAAGCGGAAAGTGACTAAGGTGAGAGAGCGAAATTGTGTGCCCGGGCATGGAGGAAGGCATATGTGATAATGTAGTTAGCCCAACATCCGCTAGAGAGCTCTGCTTCCAAAGCGCGGGCAGGTGCGAAAGGGGTAGAGAACCCGCCTAATGCAATTAATTTACATTAGATAGTTGTGCATTGAGTATATGGCAGTGTTGGCCATCCATTAGACTCCCTCCGCGTCTATTTCCCCTACAGAACTGTTCTGATTTGTAATCAATCGGGACAATCCCCGCCTTCCCTCTTCCTCTAAGCCTGAATTCTATTAGATACACTTAATTAGAACGTGTTCGCAAGGTTTCGGCTCATCCTACCCTTTGAACCAAAACCATGATTCCTTCATCAATATTTCAATTAATCACTACACGAACTCCACCCTCCGTTTTCGGTGTTTTGTTATAATTAACGAAAATTGTTCACATAGACGCTCCTCACATGGGGAGTTATTGATCTATCCCAAACTAATCATTATGCTCGCTACGCGTTTTACTCGCAACTGTTTGGTTTAGGCCCCAAAGGGTGGGGGTAAAATTTTCGTAAAGCGGATATGAGGAGGTGTGGGTGAGGGATTTCACGGCCTCGGAACACGTATACAAATGGTTCTTGGACGCCATGGATAATAATTTCATCCCATAATTATCTCGCTGAACGTGCCTTACGCGCTAGTACACAAAGAGCACGTTTTGATGATCAGGTCTGCTCTAACGAATTGTTTTGATTAACCAGCCCCTCAAAAGCATCGTGGAATGAATAGATTCGTTCGATTTACTAGGTCAACACGGAGAGTTATTCGAATTTTGAAACGCACCTCAATCTGCCCTCCCTGGTTGTGTGTTCCAACTGATTAATAAATAAAATGTATAAAATTGAAAAAAAAATATTGGTGAAAATCATGATATAATTTTTCGTCTGGTAATAATTTGTACAACGGTTAATTCTATCAAGTGTTACCTGATACTGCAGAATTCCAGAAAACACTTAATTTTAGTTAGCTCTCTCCTTGTGATACTATGGTATCTGATGAATGAAATAAGTATCTAATATCAAAGAAAATTGAATTCAAAATTGTACTACATTTTTCTCCAATTTGAAAAACAGTGTTACTCATAAAAACAACGGTTAGTTTTATTTGGTGTCAATTGAATCACATATTCGGAGTCTTTCTTGCTTAAGATCAGGTCACCAAATTTGATCATAGCTCCTAATATGAGACAGAGGTATCTGACAAACCCGGATGTCATAATCGATTTTCCTCCTATTTGAGAAACGGTTTTCTTAATTTTAACAACGTTCAATTTAATCAATCAATTTGTTGTCCAATTGTATCACAGAGTTTGGAGTCTTTCCTTAATAAGATCGGGTCACCTAATTTGATGATGGCTTCTAATATGGGACTCGGAGGTCTATTTGAGTCTAATTAATTTAATGAATTAATCAATTCAACTTACAACTACAGACTTAATACATCAACAATAACATACTTAGTTAATTGATAGTCTAAATGATTGCTAATCATTGATTCAAGTTCAGTTTCCAGCCAACCCTTCGGAAAAATTGACCGACCTCTTTCAAAAATTGTTGATTAGTGTCATTCCAGAAACCTGCTCAAATCTTCAGATCCGTTATCTTTTACTCAGGTTACCAGTCAAAGTTATATCAATCAATTACATAATGCTTTTACATGTCATCATTTAAGTAGATGAAGGTAGGATCCTCTTTTGACGAATGCTTCTTCCAATCAAAATAACCAAATACATTTTGTGACTTTCTACTGATTACTTTCTGACTACTTTACTGACTGACTACTTTCTGTGATTGATTTTAGACGGTTTATGGATTTAGGGTTTGTGACCCTCTCGTACATTATTAGGCATCCATTTTTCGTGAATTTTCAAGCAGAAATACAGAAAATTTGAATATTAAGGCTTGGGAGTCTTCTACAGCCTTTGGGGAATTTGGGGAAAAAATTATTCGTTACAGAACAATTTCTCATTATGTCTTGGATACCCAAGGTTCGTCACAAAAGGGAATATTGTCGCGAATTTGAAATGATTTGGGTTCCTGGCATTCTACAGAGGAAGAAAAGACATTCTTGGTTGAGATTTCTTAGATAAAAGCGTGCATCGGGAACCTGAACAAATATAGACAAAGCCAGTTTCCTATGGGCGTTCCTCAAGGTCTTAGGTATTCCACTTTTCCGATGGTAATTATGTCGCTTCGTCCCGAGAAACCCCATCTAATATGGTTCAAAGCTCGTGGCATCTGGAATGGTTTTTTCCAACGTAACAAACCGTCTTTTTTTTGTGACAACATATTGTACTGAATTGTAATTGATTTCTTCACCGGTCGAGCCTTTAAAATGCTGCCCTAAGTACCTCTCAAGTTGAGATATTGATCACTTTTGCTCGGCAGGGGGGAAAAATTTCTCCTCTTTTTATGCCATCTTTTTCCGATGTCGTCCCTTCGTCGAGTCTTTTATCGGTGTCTTTTTGCTCTTCTTCGTCTCATCCTCCATTATTTTATTATTCCGCTCAAATAACTTGATGAATGGCTTAACTTCGAGGAAAGGCGAGTTGTCTTCTTCGTCCACGATCGAGTTCAGATGAGAAAAAAACCGTACGACTCCGTTATGGTGATTCTGTAATTGAAAAGGATTGATCAGGCCGTATCTATGTACTGTTCATATCTTCAATACTTCACCCCTACGTAGAGGTAGGTAATGCACCTTTATTGCCTTATCAATGATTTTGTACGAAGAAAGTGTTCAAAACTCATCAATATTCAACAAAATTGGTTCCAAACCTTCAATTTGTGTCATACGATGTTTGAAATTCAAAATCAGAAGTTTAGTTTATTTCGCTTCTCGTTTTACCGTGTGTCTCCAACCATTGTTAATAATTTGTTGAACTACTCAGCAATTTAATGAATACCTCCTCAAAAACAACGTATTCTTACCGATGATTCCGGTGTGATTTACGAAAACTCATTCTTTAATTATTAGGCATTGATTAGAGTTCCTCTGTAATTGCTAATAATAAACCCTGTAAAAGTTACAAGTTACCATAGGTTATTGTTTCTATGAAATTTAAATCATCACATGCACAGTATTGGCAGTTTTCTTTTAAAGTAATATGGACCCACTGAATTTTAATCTCATAAATTACATTATTGAATGGTTGAGCATTATACACACATCAAAAAAGTTTTGCATCACCCTGAGTCATTCAGAAATATGCACAGGAAAAATTTGGGGGTTTGGATTTTTGAAAAGTGTATTTAATCACCAAATAGAAACAACGAAAAAAACGTTATTTGGATATTTTTTTATTAAAAAAGATGTTTACTTAGGAAAAGGCAAAAATTGAAAAAACTCACTTTTCTAAAAATTAAAAAAAAAACAATAACTTAATTTGAGTTTAATTTTCTCGATCTGGAAAATATTGAGAGTCTATATTTTATTACTTACATTTACCTCAAGAATCCATCCGTAAAATATCCAAAATTCTCAACTTTTCAGTAGTCAGCTTGGGAAAAGAATTAGATAGTCGACGTATTCGTCGTCTTAAAGTTATCTATTACATAATTATTGAACTTTTGGCAAATCCCTTGCGTTTCGACGACTACTGGAGCCCTTTTCCAACTTTGTTATTCCTAAAATGCTCAATAAATGTTTTTCTCACTATCTACATAATCGCAATCCTGGAAAATTTCGCTTTTATATAGAGAATCCTTTAATTTCTGTCACTCCGTATAGTCGCTTCGTATCTTCCTCGGCATCGTGTACCATATCGCCTGATAAATTGAAGTTTGTTACCCTCCAATAAATCCACAGGTAAGTGCTGGATTTCCTTCATCCGCCAACAACCGAGAACTCTTCGACAAAAGTGACTTTCACAAGTGGATATGCCACCATCGACCCGAACAAAAGAAAAGAACTCATCAAAACATCGTCCCATCAAAACGAAAAAACAACAACGAAAAAATAAGTATTATGAATACTAACGTCATGTCAATTTTAAATCAACGACGGCCTTGCGTGTTTGTAATGATTCTGTCGTAATGAATCATCAACTGTCCAACTCCAGAAGGTAATTAATCATCATTCTTTCGATCGGTAGAGGCCCGATCCAATCTCTGATCAATTACTTTTTCCAAGTACGCAATTCGTGTTTGTTTTTTTTTTTTTGCGAGAAGGATTTCAAGAAAACCCCCCAGCCGGTTATTTTCTTCAATTTATTTTCTTGAATAAAGATAATTGTTTATTCGACGCCGTTTTTTTCTTTAAATCTGCTTTTAATTTCTCTCTCCTCTCCAAGTTCGTCTAATGCATTTTCAAATTAAATTCCTCGACCCCTCTCCCCCGCCGACCCTCCGCTCCCTTGTTATCTTTCTTATAGGGTTTTTCATCAGTTGGAGTCCGTTCTTGGCTTCACAAATGGACTTGACCGTAAAGAAACTCGAGATTCCCGCATATTCCGGCCCCACACTCAGTAAATCTTGGAGTCCCTTCGTTTCTTAGAAACCGACGTGCGCCGATCTTCTGATTAAGTTGCTTGGATTTTTCGCATAAATTGATCAACCCGTAGATTCGAAATACCAGAAACTTAACAACTCTCAAGATTGCGCGCCGGCCAGGATTTTCAAAACCGAATTCAATCAATCAGTTCATTCATTTACAAAATAATATTTATGTATTGCAAAGACTTGCGGTCATTTAATCATGAGCTGTACGATACTAAATAAGGGCAAACAAAAGAGGATACAAGTTTGAAATGATCAAATACCTACATCCATTAATCCATAAATGGATTCTTGAGGTAAATTCAAGTCATAATATATAGTTCCAAATTTGATTCCAGAATGAGGAAAATTGGGTAACACAGCACCTATCTGACCCCTTTTGAGTAAAGAAGTCAATACTGCCATACTGCATCCCTTAGCGCATTATTTAAACCGGCACAAATTTTATTGGTGGAACTTCGAACTTCATTATAATAAGACTCGACATCGGCATCCATCTAGATATGAAAGCATCCACGAGGAAAACACATCTCCGGGAGAGTCAGCGTCAAAAAACGCATTTGCATTCGGGTGCATTAACTGACGCTGGAATGCTAATTTGAGACGAATAACGCGTTAGAGGTTAATGCGGTTTTTGGAATAGGCGACGTTTGACCCGCAGTGCATTAAAACTTATAGAGAAAGCGCCGGTTTCAAAATACCCGCTCCTACTTTTGCATAAAAGCTTTGGTTTAATACAGAAGTACGGTGAAATTTTAGGGACTGCAGGTCACGCTTGATTCGACGGATTTTCAATTAGATACTTCGGAGGTGCAATCGACATCATTGCCATGTGACAGAAAAACTAGAAACTAAAAATTGTATCGTATGCTATACATACACTTTTTAGCACCCATTTTTGAAAATTTCATTTTAAGTTTCATCCAACTACAATATTCCTGAATTTTGCTTATTATGTACTTCAAATCAAAAAATTCCGCGAATTATTACACAACGGTTTATTATTTTTCTCTATTGCTCTGATTGGTCTCATTCTATCCGAGAGTTGTGGGTGCCTTCATGAGGAAATTTTGTTCTTCTAGGAAAGTTCTTGAGAAGCTAGGAATCTCAATTCGAAATGAAATATTATTTACAGGATGAGATGAGGCCAACTTTGACGGTCGATTCTTGAATACATTTCGAACGAAATTCCCATCCGTGCAGCATGAGTGGATGAGCGAATTTTTTCCATTTTTTGACTTCGGAAACCTCAAAAAGTATTCTCCTCGTCACCCCGCACTCATCGAGCACCCAACTACTCGTTATTTGTTGACTATTTCGTATGCACAAGGGTATGTTTTGAAGACGTTAGGGGTCCATATTCATGTTCTACTCGCCTCCACGAACTCATGGAGTACCCACTCGACTATTGCATTTTCTGGAACAACGGATAAACGCAGGTTTTCATTATACATGTAATAGGTATATAAATATTGTTCATCAGTTTTTCGTTCATGAAATTGTGCTTTTATCAAAAATTGTGTCCTGATTCTTAATATACCATAAATATTACTTCGGTTACGTTGGTAATGTCCTCAAAACCCCTAAAAACTCGTTCTTGATCTTAATTAATTTTTGAAATTTTGACCCCTTTGGGTTGTCCAAAATGTTCGATAAACATCGTTTGTTATTATGAACATTTTGGTACAACTTCTCATTTTTGCAAATCGACGTATTAATTCTTGAATGGCCCAGTTACACTGCATCCTACTGAGAGCACTGAGAACTAGAGACCTAACCCAATAGTGAACCGTCCAATCATGACCGCTTGTATTTATTTAGTGATCAATTTTACAATCAACCCCTTCAAGCCTTCTTGGTGGTCTCATTGGATTCTATTCTAAATTAATGAAAAAAACAATTCCTTCACATTGACAGTTTTCGAGCGATTTGAACATTTCAACGTATCTCCACTTGATAGTCACGTATAATAACCAAAATCTCTAGGGCACAACTAGACCCAAGAAGGAGCGTATATACCAAATTTCATCAAAATCGATTCATGGGGCAGACATTTTTCATTCGATTTTTGGGTAAACCCCTTTTTTCACTCTATTCCAAAATTATTTATGAATTTTGTGTTTGCAAAAGCCTGTTTACTTGAAATATTTCACAATCTACGACGCATAAAGGCTCGGTTCTCTTTGCTAGGATCTTCCAAGGAGAGGCTTATAAAAGAAAAAACCCCTTTCGAAACATTTCAAAGACTTAAAACTCAACTTTTATCAACGAGGTAATATTTCATTGGAGTTATCTCTCGACGCAGCGAAACAGTGGGGCTCCCCTATCTTCATTATTAGTTGCCAAAGCCCCGTATTAATAGTTTGAGACTCTTGTCTAACTCATTAGAAGTAGAGAGATATTTAAATATATAATCCCTCGATTCTCCCAACGGGCCGCGAAAAGGGGGGGAGGTTTTTAAGATGATGTCATTTGTCCAGATTTAAGAAGCCGTCGACTGTCACTGGCTCGTTCCACTCTTGTAAACATTTAGTTAACTGAAAACGGGACTCATTTGTCAGTTTGGATTTCTTTAGAGAAAAAAGCCTTCATCTTGACGACTTATGATCAAAAGGGGCCACTTCATATCGTTAGGAGACACAGTTCCCTTGATGGTTCTCCAATTATACGTTTTACGTTCTTGTTTGGTTTCCCTCATGACCTATTTTGGCATATCGAATATAACAAATAATAATCTGAATTAAAAAGGAGATTTTTAAATTTATGTTCGATCGAGATTTTCCGGACAGATTTGTAACAAAACAAGTGAATCTATCAGTAGTTTTATATTCAGCGTGGAAAATAACGGAAAATTGTGTCGGATAAAAACTTGAGGAGTTAATCAAGATTTTTTTGTATCAAGTTTGTAAAAAAATTTCTTGTGGTGCACTACTTGAAATGGTTCAAAATAGTTTGAAGTTCCTAGATGGAGTCGTTTTTTGGGGGCTCGCATTGTAAGTCACCTTGAGGGAGGGAAACTTCATTTGAGATCTCTTCGGAAGATATAAGCGAGGAGGCAGATCTGTATAAAAATTTATAAAAATAAAATATCGCTAAAAAAAAGTATAAAAAATGGATTAAATTTTTCAAAAAATGAAAATGTAGAAAATGTTTGTTTTTCCTTCATAAGTAAGCCACACATTTTTCAAAAAACTTGATAATGTTCATATAAAAAAAATCTGAATACAAATATGTTAAATTATGATTTTAAGAACCCTTATATTTTAGGAAAAAAAATTCTAGAATGTTGGTATTTGAGACTGGACCTTTCGAAAAAAAATATCAAATATCGACACTTGAGATGTTTTTTGGGAGTGATGCCTGATATTCGTGGATTTTGTCGTCGACATTCTTCATTTGTTATTGTCGAATCAATCCCAAGTTTCACTTGGAGGTTGGTTATGAATAACCGGGTCAATTGGTACAAACTTGGTTACCGAGTGGTAAATTAATTGTTAAATTCGAGTAGAGTTCAACTCTCTTGAATTCTTGCCGATTTCAGCGTTTTAATGACCTGTTTCAGTTTGGTCGATATTTCATCAAAAATCCTTTAGATTACCGAACAGAGCAAACTTATTCCGAATTGCTTAAAATAATTAATTGATATTTTGGAGCAACTAAACATCTACTTATTCATAATAGTTTAATCATATGGGGTATGAATAATTTTGTTAATCTATAAATTACAGATATTAAAATAATAATTAGATATTTTGGAGAAAACAAAACTAGCTCGTTATTTTATAATAGTTTCATAGTATGGGGCATCAAGTGTGACATTATGATGTCACGTCATCATGAAATTTGATGTCACGAAACAGGGTTCTTGTTGAGTTGATTTTATGAAAAACTTCGATATCAGTCTCTCAACTCTTTATAGGTACCTCATATGGAATCTATTTGATGTTTTGTGGTTGGAAGTGATCCACCAAGATTTTAAATGAACTTGGACCTATTAACGGAAGCATAAGCATGGCTTTCACTTCATCAGGCACCTCAACGCCAAAACTCCAGCGTTGTAACTCTATTTCGAACTGTTTTCGGTAGTAATATCATCTTTCTTCGTCATAAACGCTTACTCGTGAATTCTTCACAATTTTATCAACTGTATTGCTTACCAAGACTTCCCTCATCCAAACTTGCCTCCTCATAAAAAGAAAGATTTCATGAGCTTTCTTGACTTCCTGGACTGCATGCTTTATACGCGGCTCAAATGTAAGGAATCACATAAGCTGGTTTACAAAAGTATCTATATTTACATTTAGCCAATTAGCTGTTATTATAAGGTACCTAAACATTGTCTTACCAACAATACACACGTGATTGTAAACTATCGAAGTGACACCACAGTTCTCATCTGGCGCTTATAGAAATTCGAACGTTCATAAAACGAAACAATAAAAAAAATTAGATTTTTCATAAAGTTGATTTTTATTACTCCCGAGTTTCAAGCGAGGTATCGCAATGCGGCTTGAAATGACAAAATTGCATCGATGACTGCACCTGGTCTGGATCGTGGAGCGGGAATGGAAACTCCCTCTCTTTTGGCAGAATTCGCCTATTTACACTGTCAAGTAATCCAGGGGAGACGGGAGGTGTATTAGCGATGCAAACCCTAAACACACACGCCGTATTTGCCAACTAACCGTTACAATTATTGTAGTTTGGAGGGGTTTCCGGGGACAACAAACGGCGAACCAAGAGGAACAATCTGGATAAATTGTAAACCGGAACGTCCTTTATCGACTTCCCGTAAAACAGGCGTTTGATCTTTGAATCGTTGAATTAAATTGTCCCATCAAATGATCGAATATAATATTAGTATGAACTCAGGTAATAAACATCCATCGTTTTCGTAAATACCCGTCGGAATGATCGGGAATTGAGTCAAATTGACACTCACTATAATTATAGAGAATACAGTATTACTTAGGTACTTAACTTCTAAAGGCTAGAGGATGACAGATAATACCAAAATGTATCCCCAATTATTTCATAACCAATCAATCGAATTTCAATCCTGGATTTGTCTCAACTCCACCAAACAAGCCATCATGAGAAAACTTTTAAAAATCCACCAAAAAAATTGTTTTCTAATTTGTTTACAAATATATTTTTGACCTTTCTCCCCCTCAACAACGCTTACGTTTTGCATTCCCGAAGAGCTCTTGAAATATCCCTCTTGGATATATATGGTGATAATTTGCCGAAACAGAAACATTAACGCTACTGGAATGTATTGAACAAATGACTGGCCACTCCAGCATAAATGACAATTACCACAATTCTTGGTCTTTGTTTGCTTTCGGCCTCTAGTTTTCATACGAATATTCCCTTCGGATCATTCCAACATCCGTTAGTATAGTTTCCAATCACAGTATGCATTCAAATTTCTGGGTTACAAACCTACTTCAATGAATAGCTAAGATTTAAATATTTTTTTCTTCAAATTTTGTTTTACGATTCAATCATGTGTAGATAAGCTGGAAGAAAGTGTCGGCGGCGCTGATGCCATCTTTTATCTTAACATCACACTGGACCCCTTCAGCCCTTACATAAATTTCAAATTCAATTCCACCGAAGCCTATTTAATTACTTCACTTGGACATCAAATTGTTCGCTATCGCAATCATGTTATTTTTTCACAAATTTAGAATTATTTTTCCATACCTACCTATTTCCAAAACCAACAAAAATTCAGCTGATTCTAAGCTCGCAGTCGTGGTTTTGTTCTTTTTCCTGCTCCACTTAGCTCCAGATTAGGGATGAAAATATTATATATTATTCTTGAGCGATTAATTGAATTTTAACTTTCTATTCAGATTACCAAAAAATCGATTTATTGGAGAAGCGTCGGCTATTATTTGCAAGGCTTGAGCAGATACATGCTGTTCACTCTATTCTACAGAAGTATCTTTCCTTTTGGCCTCAATTTCCCCACTTGAACCTCTCTAAGATGACAACCTGGATAGTGAAAAATACTGCATAATAAATTTAGGTTATTTACTAACGCTTTGACCATTTACAAATCTTATATTCACCGCTATTTACTAACTTGCACTGCCTTTAAGCCTGCAAGCTCGCCCCATGATCCAAAAACGGTGGGTTTTGAACTCGTTATTTTGGAATTTAAAATTTAAACGTTGTGTATGAGAAATGGAATTTAAAAATCGATTTTCGACCGATTGTTGCTTCTATTATTGCTTGTCGATGTTTCATCCCTGCTCCGGATGGTTTAATTTCATTGTAAAAATCAAAACTCGTTTAAAACCTACTGAATCGCGAAAGGCGATTTCAGAATACTGTCCAAGACTCGGAGTTTTTTGAGAAAAGTCACAAAATTTGTTTATTGCTCGATTCTAAAGAATATTTATCGAGTATAATAAACCAAAGGGCGACCACCTAGTTAATATTACTTCACCAAGAATCGCAACTTTTTACGAGTATGATGAAAAATAAAAAAAAAAAAACCTCCCTAATTTCCCTTTGGATCTGTTGTACCGCAAAAAGGGAGAAAATCCTACTTTCGTTAAAATTATCATTCTTAAAACCGAAAATAAATTCCAATCTGGGTGTAAAACGGCCTTCAACTTTGCCTTATAACCTCCTCATTATCACATTCAACTTATCTCGAAAAAAACTACTTTTTTTTCTTTCGACTGATTCTCTTTAAATTACTTCTTCACAAACTGCAACCAAAGTGGCTTGTAAGGGCGGAGGGAGAAAACTTGCCTAACTACAAATCGCCCCCACTTAACAGCGCTGGTTTCTCTCGTAGAAAAAAAGTTTCTCTCTTCAAGGTTTGTTTATTTTTTTATTTATTTATTTTTCTCGAGTCCACTTTTTCTCGTTCCATTTTGGCCTCAGATAGGTCGAGGGTTCGTGAATAAATTCCGAGGTAAATAAATTAAGGATATACATCAGTTATTAAAAACTTGGGCGCTTGTCGCGAGCATAATGGTCGTTTTCGCTTTTAGAGTCCTTCGGGGGTGATAATTGCGATATTATTTCTCAATTCTGATCGTGTAATTACGAGCTGAATCTCCCAAAACCCTGATTAATTCATTCTGGAGTCAAATTTTGATGTCAACAAATCTTATTAAAACTATGATTATCTTTGATTCATACGCGCCACCTCTTGTTTGAGAATCACACTAAAGAGAATCACCGTCCTTTCTAGTTCACCCACCAAAAAACCTGCTGAAATCCAGGGGGGGGATTACGCCAAAGGAACAGCTACACATTATTACACAACGGTTCATTACCTACTCTTCATTAATAGTCCCCGCCAAGTGAGAGGCCAATTGTTGAGTGACCTTGCTCTCCCTTCTTTTCTCATGTCGCCCAATTTCGCCAATTCCCAATTTGATGCAACTTTACAGAAAACTATCTGTCGGATCTACAATTTTAAATAGTTGATTAAGAAAACTGACGTCAATTTTTGTTCGTAGGATTGACTGCTATATTTGCTTGTATTTTTTTAAATAATCAATAAATATCATGAGACTAAGCTCAGTTTGAATCGATTTAGACAATTATTTTGATCTTGATAGCAGTTTGACTGTCGGAAACAACTTGGAATATCAAGTATTATTACGAATTTCAAAATTGCGCCTGAAAGATATCATTGAGCTGAAATACCTCGTACAACAAGAGCGAAACATGAATCACCTCAACTTCCAACAGTGAAAAGAACAAGCTCCCTACGATGAAATACGATGAAGTCATTGGAATGATGAGATCCCAACTCGTTATTATTTAATTCCTCACAGCTGCGCCGTGTTTTTTTGGACGAGGAAAAACTTGGCAGCGGCCAATTTATATTTTAACGAAGGTTCTATAATAAGAGTAATTCGAAGACACATTACAGCCGTGATTAATTTAGCCGTACAATGGAGAGGCAAGCGAGCTAGGCGATCGGCCAAATTTGGGACTCAGTTCGCATCACAACTCATATCGTCAGAATGATAAACAGATTCGGAGATACGAGGTTTTTCTAGTGAACTTAAATTGACAACTCGACACCTGAAGGACTTCAAAAAACAATTTTAATTACTTGTAATTTGTTAACCAAAGGTTGAGTTTCAAGGTCAAAAACATTTTGGTGATTTTCAGGGGTCAATCCGAAAAACCTTGGTCAAAAATTGATGAAGGAAATATTTTTTTAATATAAATGAAATTTTGACTAGAGTTGATTAGTTGCTATAACTGAATGGCCGAACAAGGGTACATTGATTGGATTATTTCGGACATTCTTTTTACCCTTTCCAGACATTCCGTGCACCCTTGTTCCGCTCTGGGATGGGAAGAAAACCCAATATTTCTTCATGGACATACTATTAGGCACGTATCTTTTTGCGATGTTTTTGACAGATGACTCACAGCTCTTCAGACCAAAAAATGTCTGTAGGAATCGAGATCCAGCGGACACATAATGACAAGCTGCTAGGTGATTGGTCGTGAAATAGCTCAGCAATCAGCGGCGCTTTATCAATATGACATGGCTGAGTAGCAACTCCAATCAGATAATTCATGATGTAAAATGGCCCGAATCCACAGACAAAAAATAACCAGAAACAAAATAGGTGCCTAATTCTTGTCTAAAAACGCCCCAAAATGCCGAAAATCGCCCCAACACAAAACCAACTAAGGAGGTCCAAAAATTTACTTCTGGGGCTATCATAAATTCCCAAAGATAAATTGAAGCAGTATTATTAATGAAGGATCGAACAAAGGGTCTCAAACTCAATTAAAACAAGGCCATTCCAGCAGAATTCAAGTTAATAATGTCACTGACCAAAGTAGCCAATAGTTGATTTCAAGGTACACCAAGATTTGGTGCAATTCCATAAAATTGTTGTTGGAATGGTCAGCATAACCCCAAGGACTCAGGTTCAGATGTTGAGCGAGTATCCTGTAGGTTGAATGGATTTGCTGTGATGGAAAAAAAAGTGCTTTATGGTACTATGGGGAAAAGTTTCTGCTATTCATCCAGTTGTAGCGTCTATAGTTGTTTGCTGCTCGTAGATTTACTCTTCACTAAAACAGGCATAAACACGAAGAGTGGAGTTGAAAGTTGAAAAAAATCAGTAGTTGGCACACGAAATGAGGGCCAAAAGGGTGAATGTGAGGGTTTGATGGAAGAGTGACGCTCACTAGGGGTCTTTCAATGAATTGGAGGGGGGGATACAGGAGAAATCCTGTTTTTTATATTCATAGAAGTCTTCCAAGCGCTTAAAAGTGTTTTGGATTTTTAGATTAAAAAATGAAAAGGGGAGAGGAAAAAAATTCTCAGAAGAAGGGGTATAGGACAAGCAGGTGAAGTGGACGCGGTTTCGCTTGAACCGCTTTTTTTTTTTTCAACATAATAAGCGGTGCGCTCAACCCCGACATAATAAGGTTAATTAATGACCAGTTCGACATTGAGTAGGAATAGAGAGGAATGGAAGGAAAAGGAGAAAAAAAAACGTACTAGTGGGGAAGGTTTTAGAGGAGGTAGGAAGTTGGGGAAAAATAGACAAAGGTGCATAAGGGAACTGGTGGTAATGACTGCGTGTGTCGACGCTCTCCACACCCCTGTGGCGAGACCGGGAAGTACTGGAGAGGTACCGGTAAGGCAGGGGAGAAGGCAAAACCCCTATAAAACCACCCCCAGCCACAAGTACCATCCTGGGTTTTACAACCCTCGCCGTTGAATAGAGTGAGAAAGGTATGTACAAGAGGAGAGGGAGGAGATATGGCAGATTTTTTTTCCGCGAGGTAGGAGGGTTGGTTACGTCCCATTACCCCTTTTTTTCATCTCTCCGCTCAATAGTTTTTCCTGGGCTCCGTAATTTTTTTGCTCCAAGTTCTTTCTAAGTGGGGAAAAAGGAAGGACTTTTTTCTCTCTCCCTCTGCCCTTGTAAGACGTGTGTTGTATAAAAGACGTATGAGCTCAGAGGGAACTAGAGGGTTAAATATAGAAATACCCCCACAATAGCCCTCCTGTGACAATACCTCTTCGCCTTATGACGTCACTAAGTAGCTGCTAATCTTCCAAGTTTTCAACAAGCTCCTCTTTATTCTTCGACTTTTTTAATGTGTCAATGCATACACCTTTTCCATTCCCGTCTTTTGCAAGACTTTTCCCTCTCCTCGAGACTAAAATATTGTTTCCACGTCTTCCATATGTGCTTAGTGGGGCTTATTTCGACCCCACTCCACTCTTGAGGCTCCATTAGCATTTATCGACGCGTGAGGCTGTTTTTAAAGCTACTTTTTCGTTAGACTTTTAAAAAACTGCACTTCGACTTATCCATTGACACGCACTCGTGACTCCTGAAAGCTACTTGACGTCTTTCAATACGTGGTTTTTCTGGGGCATTACGAGGCTCCAGATGATGTTTTCCATTATAGAATTATCTGGTTACCCGTGCGTTGCACCGGCTCTTACAAATCCAATTATTATAATTATAAAACAAGTAAGTACTCTATGTGTTGGCGATATCTCTACCACATGTAGGGTCGACTGGACAACTGGAGCCCATTGATCTCTATTCTCACTCCTGAAATTTTCAATTTTTACACCGTCCTAAGAAACCTCTTCGAAAAGTCAAAAAACAGAAAACTCCATCTCTCGTTTTATAGATAAAGTGTTGATTTTTTTTCCTTTAAATATACCTGTTCATACTCGTATTTGTACAAATTTGTGCTGTTCGACACTCACTGTTGAACATTGTGGGAAAATCGTGAAAATCTGGGAAGACCACCACAATCAAAAGGGCCAGATGAAGTGGAAGCTCTAACACATCATAATGAAGCCAATTCCCTTGAAATGGCCGAAGTGGCGCCCAAATAGAGAATCCCCCCACTCCCCGTCACCCATCGTACTAACTTGTTAACCTGCCGACAACCGGGGTCCCCTGGCCGACGATTATACTATTGCAATCAGCACTAATTCTCAATTACTCCTAAAGCCGCCAATTTCCTTCCAAAGCGATTGTCACAGATCGATTCTATACGTAGCAATTCGGATTAGCGCGGAGACGAGGGCATCCTCGCGGTCGCATTTCCACAATAATTAATTTATTTTAATAAGGCAGAACGGTTCGAGAGGGCGCAAATTGCGGTCTTGAGCGAACGACGAGAATGTATGGAAACACATTTCTGATAACACTCAGTATGAACAGCATCAACAGACTAAAATCAGAGTCTTTAACGTGTCCAGTACACACGTTGGGGTATTCATTCTACCTCATTAAAAATCTAAAAACACTGACAGAGTAAATTATGTTATTTTCTGAAAATTTGTTAACAATATCTCGATTTTTTAAATTGATTTTTCAAAGTGGATAAAGACGGGTTTTGTTGTTAAAATTAAAGAGTTTGACCAGAAAATAGAATTTGCTCAAGTTGAGCTAGCTTTAAAATTTTGATATATTGAAGTATTTGGTACTTATCTCGCTGGTGAGTATTGGTAGGTTGTTGGGTCACTGTATGTTGCTTGGTTTTGGACCCCGTATCTCTTGTCCAATGCTTCAACTGGACGC
This sequence comes from Apolygus lucorum, assembly GCA_009739505.2. Classification (NCBI taxonomy): domain Eukaryota; kingdom Metazoa; phylum Arthropoda; class Insecta; order Hemiptera; family Miridae; genus Apolygus; species Apolygus lucorum. The sequence continues at coordinate 35,193,523 of CM019171.2, read as the reverse complement.
CTACAGGTCCTTGGTGGACTGACATCACTGAGAAGAGCTAGAGATGGCCCTGACAATGCTGTAGTGAGTGCCATTGCATCCTCATCCCACCCATCCGCAGTGGCAATGCCATTGAACTGAATGAGGTAAGACTCAAGGTCCATCAAATGGGCCTCTTGGGTGCTGGGTTGTTAGGAGCCAATTAATCCCTAGAAGTTTGATGTCCTGTGGTTGGAGGAATGGTCGCTGACACATTTGGGAACTGAAACTTTTGTCATAAAATCCTGCACGTGTCGTCAACTTTTCTTTGAACTAATACAAATGATCATTTACATGCACCATGAAGTTGACATCAAGCTGAGGGGGTTAGATGGTACCTCTCTACCGGCTCTTCCTGATATGAACTCGTTTCCCCGATCAGAGTATTGCTCAAATCACTGCGTGATATACGCTGCTCTTCACCTGGGGTGGGTCCGTCAGACATTTGTAGTAAGTATACCCTGACACCAATTGTAAGAAGGACGACACCAAATGGACGGAAATACTAATATATTGAAATTCGATAAATATTCAATTCCACACACAAACTTTTTCTAGATGTAACAAATCCAAAACTTAGCAACATTCTGTAACAACAACCGAAAGGGTAGGATGATGCAAGAGAAGCACGACAAGAATAAGAAAAAATAAGAGGGTGATGTTAGGTTGTTTTATTTCTGAAGATTGGCGACATCCAGAAAACATTTGTGTTTGGAGTCGAATATCGTATTTCATTGCATCAGTAGGTTTTCCGTCCGTTTGAAATCGTCCATCTGACAGAACCTATCCCTGACCTTCTGGTGGCCAAATGACAGAACACAACTACACTCGTAGTTCGTTTGTACCGTGTTTTTGAAGAATGAAACATTGTTAAGTAATGCATGCACTCCAGGGGACGTCCCTTGCAATTGCGTATAGATCAGGATGACATCCCAATGTATTTTGAGATAACGGTAGGGAGGAGACATCAAAAACTATTCATGTTTTTGACTCCACTAGCAGAAGCGATTATTTCTTAATTTGCCAACTGGTTGAGTTATTTGAAAATATTTATGTTTTAAATGCTGTGAGTTCTTCGTTTAAGTGATTTTTTTCTTGTTTAACTGTGTTTTATATTCTATAAACTCTATATTTATATTATTTTGTTTTTGTTTCAGGTAAGTGACTCATCATGTTGAATGAAAGGACCTTTACGTAGTGATAAATTAGTAAGTTCATTTATATTAAACTCCAATAGAATCAAACGAATTTTATATTAAAGTGTTGACATGGGGAAATATTCAAAACTTTCTGATCTACGCCACCTGCCTGTTAACTACAGGTGTCATAAGTCCAAAATCACCAACAGAGGCTGATTATGTCATTTTTTCTATAAAGGAAGAGCTCTTTCACGGAATTTCAACTCCGCCAATGAAAAATTTCACTGAGACCCAAAAAACTGCTACAGCAGTTCCCCTTTGAAGCAAATAATTTCAAAACCCCTCAATTAGCAAGCTTTAATAGTTGTCTATAAATTCATGTTCCTACTCAGAAATCCTCAATTTTTTCTCTCATGTCATATCAATTTCGTAGTTGGAGATATGTAGTTTCGTGGAAAAACCATGGAGGATGGAGACCCCGAAAATATTATTTAGTGATGGGATCTTACCAAAATTTTAGTATTATCTTGGCTAAGTTAAGGAAAATTTTATTTGATTTTTTTGGTGGTATTTGTAGTATAATTTCTCCGAGTTATAATATATTTTCTAATCTATGTGTAAGTGTTTTTGGTTCTGTTTTTTTTTTTTTTTTTTAACTCTTCTTCGTTTCTTTCTCTTCTTTTTGCTACCATTTCCCTTCTGTGTTTGCAAACTATCTGTGCAAATGGATAAAAACTTGATAAGTGAAAAAAGGACACAAACGAAGAAATGAATAATTGTGCTCTGATTTTGAGCAGGAGTATAATATACCATGCAAATGAGTGTTTATTATTATATCATTTATTATTGCATAGGTAGGTATCACATGAGCACAAACAATGAAAACTTATCAAACTAACACTTCAAAAAACACTTGTCGTCCACTTCAGCCTTAACTTACCAGTCATAATGAGACTAGAATTTAGATGTGTCCCTGTTGAAAATCCATATTCATTCGACAGCTCACCAGTTATTTCCATTATTTCCTATTCCATCTCGTCATCATAACGCAGGAAAAATTATGTTTCAAAAGATCCTACTGAAAAAATTAAGATTTAATCGCTCCCCTACGGAGTCCTTTTGAGGTTAAATGACTGCGAAATGAATAAATCCGACAAAATGCAATCAAGCCTATCCCCCTTTCACTATTATACCACCTACCTGCCCGCGCTGGTTTTCGAATCCGTTTCGCCCCACGGGTGCCACACTGTTTGTTCTCATGTAATATTCATTTCATTAAAATTAATGAATAGAAGATATCTTGTTTCTCGAGAGAAACAGTTCTACTAGTGGAGGCTGCGCCCTAGGGCACCATCCCCGGGTGGCGGAGCCCCATTCAAGTTTCGAATAAGTGGTCGTATTATACTCGAGATGTTTTATGTCTTCACAAATAATCCTCTAACGTTTCTTCTCTTTTCTATTACCGGCAAGATACGGAGAAATTAAATATTACAAATTGGGACCTTGTTTTTTTGGCGTCTCCGACACCCGGTGGGGCTTCCAAACCATTTAAAATTATTCTAATCAGGGTCGATCCAATATTCATTCTCAAAATATTTGCTATAATAGTTTTTAATATTATTATCGTTGTACTTATAGTAAATAATGCAATTTTTGGTTTTTTCTGTTAATTTTTAAAACTTTTGACCTAAATTTAATAAAAAAAATTACTTGAAATCCCTCAGAATTTATATTTTGATAAAACTCGGAATGAATAATCTTAAGGGCGAGAGTACGGTTATATGGAGTATGTTAAGGTGGAGAGTGGGGGCGGGAAAGGTTTGTGATTTTGGGCGAAAAAAAAATGTAGTGTTAGTGGTGGGGAAAGTAGTGTAAGGTGGAGGTAAAATAAGATCTCATTAGGCTTTGTCGTCTGCAGCCTCAACTTAATCCTGTAGGCTAGACCCCAACTTCGCTTTAAGGGCTAGACGCCCAATACCCTTCGTAGGTTAAACTTCGTAAGACTTTTTAAATAATTTTGTTTCATTTTGTAAACAAGTGTTGGTTGAAAATCGGGATATTTTAGAGAAATAGCTTTGAAACAGGTACAATTTCAGAAATTAATAATTGTCCTAAAATGGTGTGTATGAATGAAAAATGGCGTATATTCGTCATGATTGATAACTTAATAACTCATTATTAGCCCAGTGGGTACTGTATGATATATGTATTTTAAAAAATTGAAACTTTGGAAACTCGTCCATTTCCTCATGTTGCACGAATGGATTTTCTTTGTACTGGCGTACATCCATCCAGAGTTCTTTTAGTGTGTAGTCTGGATCCCCTCTTCAATGGGTACCTTCTCATACAGAATTCTACGGCAAAGAACTCGCAGATGATTTGTTCAAGAGAGTAGCAGAGAGCGGCCATAGAACACACAAAATCCCCTCTGAAATCTAAATATCGAAGAAGATACCTTTCAAAATTGACGATTCTACCTGTCAATTGTAAATGTAAGAATGATTTCTTCAATCTTCAATCTATAGTCTGATTCGTTCAAATTAGTGGGCTCTTCGTGGACAACATCGAATGATCTCCATATTCAGTTTAAAAAAATATGTGTGTAATCCATCCAATTTCTATGCCACACCCACGAACTACCACACTAAACTGCACATTCCTCATTGGATTTCATAGGACAATAAATCGTGAAATCGGGTCAACGAAAGCTCAAAAGTTTTTTCAAGTACAACTCCTTAATAAAGCATTCGGCTCACTTCAAAGCTTCAGACCGTCAAACGATGGAGATATATTAGTCGGGTTCCAGTTAAAAATTTCTAGACTGCACGCGGAGAGGGAGTTTGGAACAGCCAACCCTTTAATTGAATGACATAATTTCAATTATGGCAACTATTGCGTCACGGCCAACAATTGGTTCCTCTCCTATAATTGCCGGTGTCAGATCGTCCGAGAAACGAGGTCAGACTATCAGGTCCGGGAGTCAACTTTTCAACAGTCGGTAATGTGTACACCACGAACGGATGAGTTGACTATTTGGAGCAGACGTCCATCTTAATGTACCGGTTACCGTCACTCACGATCTCCTTATTAGGAGAATCGAATCGAGTTATTTTTACCGTATTTCCGTTTTCAATGTTGATTTCTGGTGCTAAAACCAGACATTTTTTTATGAAAAAAAAAAACTCTAAACACCTGTATCGTTGTGAAAATCTTGGAAAGATTCAATTGTGGATCTAAAGAAGAACTAGAGCTCTCTGAATACTTACGTTGCTGCGTTTTTGAACTTTTTTTAGAAGTTAAATGAACTGAATTGATTTGCCTTCCGCAGAAAAAAGACTGGTTGAAGTTGTTTTTCTGATAAATTTACTCGTAACAATAATTGTTACGTAACAATAATTGTTACTAATAATTATTATTAGTAGCGTACGTCGAGGCCTCCTCCTAGATATGCATATTTTACAAATAAAACCCATGTATGGTGGTTTCTCTTGTAGACCCACGTGTTCACTAGTAACCATCGAGACTAGAGGCGCCAGCCTTCCTTCGTCTCTCTTCAATCTCAGGACCAACTCCAGGTTCCAACAGTAACCCATTCTAGGCCAAATATCTTTCTTGATAACTTCATGCCTTGCCCCCACTTTCCACGATCTATTAATAGTTTTTTTTCGGGAATGGGGAAAAGCGAAGGGGAAGTTTCACAGTGTTGGACTTGGGCACACCAACTAAAACCCCACTCCCTCTGCTTAGGACTCACCCCGGAATCACTTGTACCTACAGTATTACTTCACGGTAAATCTATTAACAATTTCGAACCAGCTAGATCTACCCTCAAATGCGTCGTGTTCACGGTTACGGGCCAGCTGACACTCTCCATCTTAATATTCCATCCATTTTCTTCACCCAGAGTAAAGTCTAAGCAACAGTTCAATTTAGTTATCAAAATTAGTCATTTTAATTACATTTACTCTTTTGAATACACTCAGAAATGGAGTCTTTGCAGTCTAACTCATGGTGCATTCGTGATTACCTATGATTCGCGATTGCGTCAACAATACGATTGATCTTCAACTTCTTCCTCTTCGCATTTAGAAACCTTGTTTAGAGCTTTCGATCACCTGATCTACAATCTTCGGTAGTTTGAAGGTTTAATATTGCAAGGGATTTTCACCAAATACGACGATGTTGGTTGAAATGTAGGTAACGTTTCCATTTTACTTCACAGCAGTCATACTATTCAAAACCCTTCAGAGCCGGTTTACTGTTGAAAAAAGAGGGACGATATGTTAAAAGTAAAGTAAAACGATATGTATTCATAAGGGTAGAGATGTAAGCACCCAATTTCGAGAACTATGGGAGCCCCACCGCTTCCATTACGGCGGCCGGAGCAAATAAATTCGCTTGAAGAACGGGCAACCCGATACGCTCAGGAATATGTCTTGAAACCTCCCCGAATGTGGAGGGGGTGCTCACATAAAAAACGACTGAGGATGTTCAATTTAATTTGAATACTCACCGTATGGACGGAATAATACTGATACTGAGTCGGTATTTGAAATATGAGAATCCTTTATCAAGTTGTAATAACTCAATAAAAGGCCTTCCGGCAGCGAGCTTCCATGAATTTCACCATTTCGAATTCGGTGTGTGTCAAAACGTGTTTTACTTGTTAGGTGCCCAAACTTTGATTAGTTTCGCCCTTAACAAACTAGAATTATGTTGGGGAGATTTCCATTGATCAACTGAAAGCCCTCATGATAAAAATGGTGATATTCGAGGGGGATCCGATGATTGAAAGTGACGAAAGTCACAATATCGCTAGTCATAACTTCTGAAATGGATGATTTTATCATGTTTTTCGTGCTTCGAGTCATTATAGTTGACCCCAAAATGAGATCCTCGTATCTCCAAAAATTTTATTTTTGATTTCACGGAAACCTTCGGTGTAAAATTGCAGCGTGCAGATGATGGAAATTAGTAGTAAGTTTCTTTTGATCACACTGTAGTGGGAGAGTCCATTGTCGGTTCTGAAAATTATTATGTTGAATTAATGAAGCCCGCATGTTAGAAGTTGAATAACCGTGAATCATAGGGGCCCATCGGAGTGACAAGATTCTTACGATCATCTCGTAATATCGGAAACATTCATCCATTGATGTGAATGAACAGAGATTTACGATTGAGAATTAATAATATTACCTTTATCGCAACCAATATTTTCAAGTATTCCATTAGGAAACGCTATTAAACTTAGCAAGGAATAAACTATGTTCATTAGATTGTATGAGATTTATTATACCGCTGCATATATGCTTCAAGATACGACATGAAATTAGAAATGAACCACAACGACGTTAAAATGAGGTACTTTCAAAATTCAACCTGTTGACTCGAGTTGATAATTCCTTGTGTGGCCTGTACGAACGATATGCAAATTAATTTCTGAAATTTCATCTATTCAATATCGGGGAGTTGACTTGGTTACGAAATCGCTCATTTTAATAATAAACGATCAAATATGAGGTTTTATGAAAACAATTCGTTAGAAACTTTTCATTCTGTTAAGATTGTTCTGGAAGTTTTTTGGATCATCATCAACATGATTGGGCGATTTACTTGATATGTTGATGATTTTTCGCGTCGAGCTTTTTCCACCAATCAGGACAAACATGGGTTCTACTTGCTTCATCTTCTAAGCCAAAAATCGAGAAAATTTTTTTGTTGTTTTTTGTTTGTTTTTTAACTATAACTTCCAAACTATGTCGATTTCAATTATTTATGCCCGGTAAATTTTAAAGTAGATTAAATTTGATACAGTTTGAGACCAATTGGACCCCTGTAAGTTGAACAATTGAGGAAATACAGATATTCAAAAATGAAAATGAATAAAAGAAGTTTCTCCCAGTGAAATGTACGTGTTAATTGAGCGTAATTTTGAAGTGTAATTTTGAGCCTTTGAGTAAACCTCATAAAATACCTCCCGCATGGGCTGGACCCCCAGCTCACTGTGACGTCATAAACATTCGAAACTTTGAAAAATCATAGAAAAAGGTCTTATCACGCTAGAAGGTCGCGGTTGGTGTCAAAATTCTCGATATGAGGTCTAGTTTAGATTACAAATAACAATAAACAGTTTTTCCGACCCATGCGCACACCCCATTGGCTATTATTGAATTATTACGTTTTCGGTTCAACAAATACACGCAGGTTTTCATTATTTATACGTATAAATAGTTTATTATGCATATATTTACAATCTTTGGACAGTATTTAATTTCTGAAATTGTACCTCATTAGAAATGTTGTGCTGATTCCGAATATTACTATGACTATGTTGTTGGTAATATCCATAAAAACGCATTTTTTAACCTTTTAGAAATTTCAAAATATCCTAGCTAACAAACTCGTCTTTTTGTTTGTTATTATGAATATTTTGGCTCAATCTTAAAATGTTTGCAATAATTTTGTTCTAGAAAAAAAAATTGAAGTACCTACATGCTAAACATTTTGAGTCCATTAGAATAGTTTCATTTCTTTGAAAATTTGCTTAAAAGGAAAAATTTCGATTTAGTAGGACAAACTTCCCTACGTTCGATAGTGAGGAAACAACATTCACCCTGAAATCCGTCCTACCGTAACAGCGGATTACCATTACAGGATGATAAAAGCACCCTTTGTGGGTCCAGTGAACTCACATTTTTACCATTTTGATGAAAATTTGTCGTTTGCGAAGTATCAAAAGCCTTTAACCGACCCTCCGTTTTATAGATTTCACCCAATGAATTCATGGGAGGCAGTTTTTCTCCCGTTTATATAAACCCCTCGTTTCGGGTTATACTTTACCGGTTAACTCTAATTTTGTAGTTCATTGATCTCTCGGTTTCAAAACACCAGAGAAATTTCCAGTTCTTAATTTCCCAACTATTTGAGACCCCTCATTATCGAGGGTTTGCCCGGAGTTCAAAGTTTAGTTGGAAATTTATAACGGTCGCCCTCATAAAATAGGGCACAACGCACTCCCCTGAGGTACGGCCGTTTTCAGCCCCTTCCGAAAATTCCTCTAAACTACGCTTATATTCAGTATCAAACATGTAAAGTGAAAACAAGTTTTAAATCCTAAACAAGGTTTTCTCTAGTGGTTCAAGGGATATTGTTACAGTTCCTACACAACTGACAAACCCCTTTTGTGTTGCGGCCCAACAGCGGTCTCCCCTCCGAACTCTGTAATATCGTAATAATTAATTTACCCCCTCCCTACCTTTCTCTATCCTGGCGCATCATCAAGAATTCCGACACAAAATATGACGATCAAAAATTCAGGATGGTTGCGGGGGAGCTCCTTCAACGGAGCGTTAAATAACTGAGTGACTCTAAAGTAAATATGGAAGGGTTGATGAACAAATGAATGATGTAAGCCATGTATTATTGAGAAAGACTCGTTGGAAATAAAATACTATAAATACGTAATTGAGAGCCGCGCCACCACACTTCATGTTGCTGAATTTCATCTATATTTCACAACCTGGTGTATTATGAATAAATAATATCTATTATTATACAAATAAATGTTTTTGAATAATATTGTCAATTCTGTACTAATAGGTGTGATTTCTGAACTTCGATCTGGGCAAGGACCGATCTCTCCTTATGGGGAGCGGCTCATCTTCAAGAATCAATAGGGTGATTTACTGAAAATACAAAAAAAATCAACATACATCAATTGACGTGCGGGTACTCTGTGTACGGGGAAACAAGTAGTATTTTTTGAAGATTCTGAAAATAAATGAAAAATTTGCACTTCCCGTCGTACTTCACAAATAGAATTTTTATTTGGAAAAACCTGCAAAAATTTCAACTTACTATAATAATAATTTTGAGAAAACCGGAGCAGAAACAGTCTCGAAGCGATTTTGCAAAACAAAACTTACTACATATTTGGGTTAATCGGATTAATAGATTGTTTTGTAAAATAATCGTTGCCAGTAGAGTCAAAGTAATTTGATATTTCATTAATTTGCAACGATTAGTCAGCTCTTATCTTCACAAACATTCCACGCTATTGAATATAGAAAAAAATTAGTTTTTAGTTTTTGCTTCCTCACTACCGAAGGTAGGGAAGCTTTGTATTCGTGAAAGAAGTGAAAAAAAAAATGTCCTCCAAAATCAAAATTTCCACTTGCTTTTTGCGTTTTAGAGCTTCCCGAACAATTTTGGTTCCGTGTCTGTCTGTCTGTCTGTCTGTCTGTCTGTCGGTCTGTCGGTCTGTCTGTGGTCAATCCTTGTCCCGGGCAAAACTATACTAACCTGTGGTCCGATTTTGATGAAATTTTCAGGGATTGTGCGGGTTAGGTCCTAGACGGTCCCCTATAAATTTCAGCACCTTCGGATCAGCTGAGTGAGCTCCAAGGCCATTTTCTCTCCTGTTGAACGCAGGAAGCTGAAATTTGAGAGGCAGGGTCAATGGAGAATGCTGAAGGTGCCTGAGTGGTCACTGATCAGCTGAGTGAGCTCCAAGGCCATTTCCTCTCCTGTTTTTCGCCAACTGATTCTATACGTCCATGTTACAATGAGTGAGGAAGCTATACTGCCCACCCAACTTGGCAGACGTTTTTTTATTGAATTGAATTACTTGATGTTATGAATAAAATCATGATCTCGGTTCCTTCAAGCATCAAGATTAAAGCTTGCAGCAAGATTAAAGCTCAACAAACTCAAACACTCAACTTATAATACTCAAGGACATTGATGATTGAAATTAATTATTAATTAATTTTTTTTGTTTAATGTATTTTTCTTTCAATTTTATTCACCCAATTTTTACCAATAAATAATATAAAATCGATTAAGGCTCCAAATAATTGGTGGATTGATCAGTCTAGATGACATAACTGTCGATGCCATAAGTCCATTATTTGTTCCTCAATATCAATCTCAAAATCAATATCAATTAATTATTGATTATTTCAATCAAAATCAAATTTCTGGATGTATTATTATTCATGAATATTTGACGAATCAATCAAAATATTAAACAGTTTTAACCTTTGTTTCCAGGAAAACATCTCCCAAGAGATCCTTACTTGAGTCAAATCTTATTGTTGGAGTACTTACCTAGGAATTCGAGAGTAAGATATAGGAGAACATTAGGCAACGAATGTCCAAGTTTTGTCTCCAACATGGTTATCCTGCCTATAACTGGTGCCTTTGCTTTATCCACATATTTATAAAATTAATGTAATGGAGAGCAGTTTGTGACGAGAATAAGACCTTAAAGTGGAAATTTATTTGATGAAGCTCCACCGGCAGGTCTGAACAGCCAAGATTGATTCATATTATATGAGCATTACCCTAATTTGTTCTCTATCAGCGGTCCGTCGTATTTAGAAGGTCCGAGAACCGATTGATCTCAATTCCTCCTGTCTCGTGGATGGCATAATAATATCCTGGCTGAATGGAGGCTTTATTTTGTTTTAATTGAATCGACCCCCCTCCGCCACGATCGTACGAACGTCGTCAGTCAGAATTTATCGAAAACCCCGTTCAAACTCGATCAAACAAATCACCGACACGAAATCCCTACATCAACTACCCAGAAGGTTTTCAAATACCCCTATGTTTCATTGTTGGTCTGCTTCATTCACTCCAGGAAATGTTTTACTTAATAAATATGAAGGAATGGTATTTGTAAGTTTGCATATTTGATTTCTTCACAATCAGAGTACGATTGGAGAACTTTGTTCCCTTAAAAAATCATAAAATTCGCTTTCTTCTAGAATGCGGTTAAAAATCTGCGGTAAAAAAAAGAACTCAAAATTCGTTGAGACTAAAAATCTCATAGAAACTAGAAAATTACTTGACTAATTCTGATGAGTGTTCAAGAAGTTTCCATTAGTTTCAAGAAAATCATGAAAATTAGAAAAGTAAATTGTACAGAAAATATAAAGTAAATAAAGTGAATGAAAGTGAATAAAAAAGTAAATAGAATGTAAAGTAAATATAAGGTAGGGATTATTATTGATTTATCATATATGAGTAAACATTAAAATAAACAATGACTACCATCATATTCCTTTGCATTCAGAAGTCAGGATAGATTTTCACTCATCAAGACTGAGAAATCCACCCATAGTGTCTGTGGCTTGCCAGAGAGCGTATGTGGCAATGTTTATTTTGATAAAATATGCACAATATTTTATAATAATTACCACTAAGTACTGACCGAAAACTTCAATTTAAAACAACTTGGGCCATGATGGAGCCTCAGTACAAACGACCGTAGTTTCTTTCATCGAAGGTCAAAAGGATTTTTTTTCCTCCCAAAGGAAGGTGGAATATGGTCAAGTTTCCTAAAAGAGATCTCCTGTCGAACTGTAACCAATGATTGATGAGGGAGATCGAGATTTCTAACGAGCCAGCCCCTCATCAGCCCTCATTAATTAAATTTATTAATTGCCCTCCTCTGATGTTAGCTGCGCCAGCTCAATTCGGATCCTTTTTTTAATTTTTTGTTTTTTTTTTTTCTACATAAGTATAATAAAAGGAAAGGAAGATATCTATACCTTAAAGCACAAAGGCGCTATGTCCAAAAACGGGGTTTTGAGAAAAACGCAAAAGAAGTTATCACTAGTTCACAATTCCTAAAATAATGGCTCATCACACTACACTCTTTTATTTCTTCAAGAAATTCTCAAGCTACAATCTTCAAGAAAGTCACGGATAGTTTTTTTTAATTTCAGGTTTTCTGAAATTAAAAAAAATTAAAATGTGGAAGATGGATGGACGTAGCGCCTTTGTGCTTTAAGGAATCGATATCCAAGCATTGAACTGACACCTTAATGATTTAGTAACTATAATTCCAATGAGGAACATAATAATTGTTTATACCCCAGTTTATTCCTTCATCCATATACAAGTGCATACAACATAGTTTTTCAACAAGTTATCCCCTTTCGATAGCTAAGTTGGTACAAATAATCTGGGGGGCATTGTATAGAGATACTTGGGAATCGTAAATAAACCATAAAACATCATCTAGTAGACAATTGAATGGAGATGTGTGTGTTTTAGTGTTACTGCTGCGGCCTTCTACTGGGATGAGGTCACTAATATCTACTAGAAATCTACCTGAAAATTCAAGCAACTCTAATCAGTCTGGGAGAGGTGTTTTCTCTGTTTCCCTCCGTTTTTTTGCAAACCTCTTTATTTACGTCCAGTTGAGCAAAAGATCATGAATTGTGCCAATGAATACGATTTCCAATGAAAAACATTTGTCGGCGAGGCGAGCTGGATAGCCAGCGGATTTTTATCTAATTGAAACAAACACTGAGTTTTTTTTCTGCTCCTTTTTCTGTTATTTTTTTCCAACCGAATATAATATTTATGGGCGCCGGGCGATCCCTCTCCACTCTCCCGTCCACATTTTTCGCTTCTCTCCAGCCAACCCTGTCAAAGCCCTGCTATAACAATGTTTAATTTTCATTCCAATAAAAACAAATATTTAACCCCCTCCTCGAACGTCCCCCCTCGATCACCCTGTTATTTTCGATACGTTACGACTCTTTGTTAGATCGAAACAGTCGCTATTATTTCTCACTCTTTCGTTCCTGGTCATTCATTTTTATTGGTTAATCGATACGGTTTTTCGTTTTTCGAGCGCCACACTCAATTGTGGTACAGACACGGAAATTTGTTCCATTTACTCCCAACGTCCTCATATAATAGATTTAGGTCTGACAAGGGATTCCTCGAAGAAAATATAGTTATGTATAAAAATATTATAGTGTGAAACCATCTAGTTGAAGTATAAGACAGTATTAGCCATAAATATTTGCCACAGTTTTATAAACGCATTCATAGTTTTAAAACTAAATTGTTTCTTTAATGTGATGTTTGGTTTCCATCTAACTAACTGTAAGTAACACAATATTTTTTACCATATGTACCGTTTTTTGCCACCAATTTGTCACCTACATTCTTACTGAAATTCTTCCTGTACTCTTTATAGATTCGCATGATTAGGACCCTGATACAGGGTCGAAACGTCGCAACGTAATGAAGGTCATCATCCTGTAGTTCACAGTTTGCCGACTAGAGCGCTCTGTCACGGGTACCCAGTAGTTATATCCATAGACCAGCTTGTAATGTAGGTAATTATCTTGTAGTTTACAGTTTGCCCACTAGAACGCTCTGTCACAGGTACCCAGTAGTTATATCCATAGACCAGCTTGTAATGTAGGTAGGTAATTATCCTGTAGTTCACAGTTTGCCCACTAGAGCGCTCTGTCACGGGTACCCAGTAGTTATATCCATAGACCAGCTTGTAATGTAGGTAGGTAATTATCCTGTAGTTCACAGTTTGCCCACTAGAGCGCTCTGTCATGGGTACCCAGTAGTTATATCCATAGACCAGCTTGTAATGAAGGTCATTATCCTGTAGTTCACAGTTTGCCCACTAGAGCGCTCTGTCACGGGTACCCAGTAGTTATATCCATAGACCAGCTTGTAATGAAGGTCATTATCCTGTAGTTCACAGTTTGCCCACTAGAGTACTCTGTCACAGTTACCCAGTAGTTACATCCATAGACCAGCTTGTAATGTAGGTAATTATCCTGTAGTTCACAGTTTGCCCACTAGAGTGCTCTGTCACAGGTACCCAGTAGTTACATCCATAGACCAGCTTGTAATGTAGGTCATTATCCTGTAGTTCACAGTTTGCCGACTAGAGCGCTCTGTCACGGGTACCCAGTAGTTATATCCATAGACCAGCTTGTAATGTAGGTAATTATCTTGTAGTTTACAGTTTGCCCACTAGAACGCTCTGTCACAGGTACCCAGTAGTTATATCCATAGACCAGCTTGTAATGTAGGTAGGTAATTATCCTGTAGTTCACAGTTTGCCCACTAGAGCGCTCTGTCACGGGTACCCAGTAGTTATATCCATAGACCAGCTTGCAATGTAGGTAATTATCCTGTAGTTCACAGTTTGCCCCCTAGAGTGCTCTGTCACAGGTACCCAGTAGTTATATCCATAGACCAGCTTGCAATGTAGGTAATTATCCTGTAGTTCACAGTTTGCCCCCTAGAGTGCTCTGTCACAGGTACCCAGTAGTTATATCCATAGACCAGCTTGTAATGTAGGTCATTATCCTGTAGTTCACAATTAGCCCTCTGGAGCGCTCTATCACATGTTTACCCTGTTGAACAGATGCATGGACAAGCTCGAGAGGAGCTCTCAGGTGGATAAAACACCTACATTATATTCAGGCAGGATTGCGGGCGCAAAATGTGCTCTTCCTACTACTGTAAAATTACCCGTATCTTCTTTCCATCACAATTTCTTTCCGTTCATTGACTACTAAAAAATCAATCCATAAAAATTACGAGCTCCCATCCATGAAATACAGTCAGTCCTCGACCTAATTGGAATCGAAGGTATAACTCATCCTGCCGGCATAATGCTTTCGATTTGTGTCTCATAAGTATTTAAACGATATTTCGATTCGCGACTTCATCCGCTCTCTCCGAAAAAAAATTTCTCAACGCCTCGAGCGACACCGCGGTATGCAAATAACTTGAGCCGATGCGCCCAAACGAACGGGAGGAAAAAATTCCCTCCATAGCTCACACCTCACACGGTCTTCTCCTTCTCCCTTCATTGGAACACGCAATAAATTTTTAAACTTCAATATATAGAGCTATTGACGTGTGAAAGAACGTGGTTTTTTGAACGGTGGCGGCATTAAAAAGTCGGTGGCGCTTTTGCCAAGGAATTCAAAAGGGGCTCCCTCCTGCGAAATTAATGTCATATGTAAATTCCTTCGACCTCTTTTTTTTTCCTTCTCCTCTTCATATCATTCTGGAGTAGAAGGCGCCCCGAATTCTGTAGGTTTCGGGGGGGTCTTTGAGACGAGTCGAATTGAAAATTTGCGTCGGAGTCGTATTTTGTGATGTTTTTTGATCAAAAGTCCGCCAAAGGATACCGGAAACACTGTTTTCACGTTTCGAGGCGACAGAAGGTAGTTCGTAAGAAAGTGGTTATGATTGTGGAAGAGTCATCGAGTCCAAGTTGAAAGGAACATCTCTCGGAACTTACCCTACACTATAATGCAGTAATAATTATTAGAGTCGAGTAAAAAACATGTTAAACACAGCAAAATCATTATAGGTAAGGCTGCAGAAAAAAATGTTTTTCTTCGAAAAGTGCATAAAAATTGCTTGCAATTTAGAATCTCTAAAATCTTTAAAATTTAAAATCTTTAAAATCTTGAAAAAATACCCTTCACGTCTTCTCACACGTAAATTGTTGTTTCAGCGAATATTCAAGGAAAATGAAGCTATTGCAATGGCCTCAAAATTTTGAGAATGGAATTTTCGAAAAAAAAAAAGTTTCACTGAAATCTGCTTTGTAACATTCTAAAACGATCCCTAAGAACTGTAAATATATATATATATAATAATCCATACACTTACCTGCCTGTAATAATTTGCAACGTTTTTATATTTTATTCAATGAAATGAATGAATTTTTTATTAGGTTTTGTTGAGTTAGAAGTTTGTTTCACTGCTTTAACTTGATTTTTGTTGGAAATGGTTTCGGTGGTTTTTTTGGTTTTTTAATAAAAATTAAAAATTCAAATTAATTTCGTTCTTGTTCTCGAAAATTTTGATTTTCAAGTCTTTGAAACTGAAAACGGGCTAATTTTGAATTGTACCAAAATTGTACGGAACTTGAGAAATTCGGGGAACTTTTGTTAAATATTTTGGTATTTTTTAAAAAATGTCTATTCCATTTTTGAATTTTTATTAATTTTTGAATTTTCTTTTTCTTCAATTTTTGAATTTTTAAAACGTTTTATCGATTTTTTGAATATTTTATAAAATTATTTTTTATTAGATTTTGTTGAATCAGATATTTTTATACTATTTATAGCAATAACTCGATTTTTTCGGACATTCGCTACCTGAAGCAATAAATTTTGGGAAATATTGCAAATTGGCGTGTATAAAAATTAAAAATTCAAGTTGGTTTCGTTCTTGTTGCCAAAAATTTTGATTTTCAACAAGTCTTTGAAACTGCAGCCAAAATGGGCTAATTTTGAATTGTGCCAAAATTGCTCGGAACTTGAGAAATTCGGGGAACTTTTGTCGAATTTGTTGGTATTTTAAAAAAAATGTCTTCCATTTTTGGATTTTTTGATCTTTAATTTTTGGATTCTCTTTTTCTTCAATTTTTGAATTTTATCAATTTTTTGAAGTTTTTAAGAAATTATTCTTTATTAGATTTTGTTGAATCAGATATTTCTATACCTATTTATAGCAACCTTAAGCAATACATTTTAGAAAATGTCGCAAATTGGCGTAAGTATATAAAAATTTAAAATTAAAATTGGTTTTGTTTTTGTAAAAAAATTTGAATTTCAAGTCTTTAGAACTGCGGTTAAATGAGGTTAATTCTGAATTGGACCAAAATCGTACGGAATTTGGAAATTCGGGGAACTTTTGTGGACTATTTAGGTATTTTTTTCTTCTTTTCAATTTTAGGGTATTTAGGAATTGTTGGACATTTTTTAAAAGTTCATCCAAGTTTTGAATTTTTTTAAAAAATAAAATAATTTTGTTTTAAATAATAATTTTTAAAGTTTTGAACTGCGGCTGAAAGGGGTTAATTTTGAATTGGACCAAAATCGTACGGAAGGCAAAATGTTTGGTGGAACAAAGCGGTTCATCCATCTTCGGCTGAGGTATGGAGAGAGATGGGCGATTCCGAGGACAAAGAGAGGACGCCTTCGTTTCAATAACTATGAATTATTCCGGTTGTCTGACGAAAACGCGTAGGCGCTCCCCCCCCCCCCCCCCGCGATATTTAATGGGAAGTTGATATTAATTATGGAGAGAGAAAGGATGGCAGGATGGATCTCGTTCAGACAATGGTGAGAGACAGGGGGATTAGAAGGGGGGGGAGGTATTGTTTGATTGCATTATATGCAAGTTCGCCGCGAAAACGGGGTAAAAGGGAGAGGGGTGTGTGGAGGAAGTATGGAGAGATTCTGGTAAGAGAGAGAGAGAGAGGAAAGCAGTTCTCACAATACTCGCACGTACAGATTAGAGATGACTGAAGAGGAGTGGGGGGGAGGCCCGTTGTGTGCTCTGGGGGTCCCCGTCGCTATGTTTATGTTTGTCAGCCGTAAACTAGCGGACTGAGTCAATGATGGAAGAGTCTGCGAGGAACAAGGGGGCGGCATTGCCCCCCTCGTATTGCCCCCCCTTCTAGTTTGATTACGGGCCTTAGCTCGTGGCACCCCCGGAAACCCCTCCGATTTTCTAGTTCAAATCTCCTCCCGTTTTCACCTCTTCCTTCCCTCCCTTTCACTCCGTTAACCCCCTCCCTCCACTCACTACATACCTTCATCCCTCTATCTCTCCAAACTGCATTATTGCTGCTTCTCCCGACCTCTCTCCAAGCCTATTGACTCATTATCGGCCCGAATATTAGTTGAATATTGGATTCCAATTAGCCCTCGAGTCCGCGTATTGCATCCCTAATCGCGGTATCTTGCAACAAAGATTACTGAATTTCCCTAAGCGTCTCTTCAACTTGTTAATTACGCCACTCGATGGGTTTCCCAAGGGACCATCACCGCCTCAGGCATCCTCTATGAAGTCCAAAATTCATCAACAAAAATTAATTCTTAAAATCCCATTCGTGCAGTATGAATAACTGAGTGAATTTTGTAACATAAATAAAGTTTATGCAATGGACTCAAAATTTTTAAGTTTTCACTGAAATTCGTTTTGGAACATTCTAAGCAATAAAACAAGTTCGCTAACCAAAAATTTCGGTCGACCCTAAAAAATCCAAATAAAAAACGCTGCAAATTATTACGCAATGGTTTATTATTTTCCTGTATAGTTCACTCGTCTGCAAAGAACACGGCTTTGCCATTGTTACCACCAACCGACACGGTAGGTGACGGTTTGAACGGGGATTTTCTCTTTTGCGATTCACACTCGTGTTTCTGATTTATCGTACGTCAACCCTCAAATTCTCGTAGGGAGCGAACGGTTTGTCCTACAGAGCTCCGCGTGGTCTCAAAATATTCTAAAAATTCAATACTATTTCAAATTGATGGAAAAACAATATACCTTTGTATAGCAATTTTTTATTTTTTTATATCAAAATTTCAACCCTTATTTTTGAACCCTTAGAAGTGACCTACATCAACCAAAATCTTCGGGGCACAACTAGATCCCAAATGGAGC
Source organism: Apolygus lucorum (assembly GCA_009739505.2). Classification (NCBI taxonomy): domain Eukaryota; kingdom Metazoa; phylum Arthropoda; class Insecta; order Hemiptera; family Miridae; genus Apolygus; species Apolygus lucorum. Next base: position 35,175,110 of record CM019171.2, on the reverse strand, counting down.
CTACATACCAAATCTCATCAAAATCGGTCAATGCTAAGTGGCAAAAGTACCTCGTACGGCGGACGGACGGCCAAATTTTATTCGATTTTTGGATTCTACGTACCTTGAAACGTAAACCAACAAATTTTGTGGGGATTTAAACATTTTTTTTTCTTGGTCGATTCCAAAAGTTCATTAGTAATTAAAATAATAAACCAAAATTCAAGTTAATTTCGTTCTCGAAAATTTTGAGTTTTCGAAAATTTTCAAGTCTTTTAAATGCGGCTTAAAGGGGCTAATTTTGAATTGTACCAAAATTGTACGGAACTTGAGAAATTCGGGGAACTTTTGTCGAATATGTTGGTACTAAAAAAAAATCAATTCCATTTTTGTATTTTTTTCTTTAATTTTTGAATTCTCTTTTTCTTCAATTTTTGGAATTTAAAAAAAATTTTCTAATTTTTCTAATTTTTTAGAAAACGGATGAAAATTTACTGGATAAACGGGTTTTTCCCATTTTTTCTCTGGCAATTATTGTTCGATTTTGATGATTCCGGCGGCAATAATTCAGTTTTTCAATTCTCTAGGGCCGTACACTAATGAATTTCTAAAATCCTTCAAAATTTCCAATTTAAGAACAAGTTTTTAACTTTTTGCCCCTTCGATTTGGCGAAATACTAAAAAACGAACGGTGACCGACTGAGACCCCTATCACTATCACACATTCCATACAGGACTTGGCTTGGGGGTTGTTTATACCTGCTCTAGTGTTCCGGGTTCGAATCGTACTCTCTTTGAGAAATTTTTTGACCCCATCACATCGACTGTTGGTTTATAATTTTTCGATGTACTTGCGATCGATGATTTCTTCATGTTGTTTGGTTGGTGGTATCAATGGCAAAGCCGTGTTCTTTGCAGACGAGTGATCTATTTGAAAAATAATTAACCATTGTGAAATAATTGGCAGCGTTTTATTCTAAACTAGACCTCATTCTGAGAATTTTGACTGCAACCGCGACCTTTTAGCGTGAGAAGATCCTTTTCTATGATTTTTCAAAGTTTCGAATGTTTATGACGTCACAGTGGGCTGGGGGGTCCCGCCCAGGCGGGAGGGTGACGTAACAAACATTTGAAACTTTGAAAAATCATAGAAAAAGATCTACTCATCCAAAAATAGAACGGTTGGTGTCAAAATTCTCAGGATGAGGTCCACTTTCGATTAAAAATGTTAAAAAAAAATTAGACGCACTGCCCATTCATGTCAGTTGAAAATTAACGAAAGAAATGCCTGGTAATTGCATCTCAGAAAACCCCAATAAACGAGTGCAACGAGATTTCTTCAAAAACGCGGAGCTGAGTTGAATTGACTGACATTGGGTTTCATTGAAATGATAGGTCTTGCCAGGAGGATCAGATGTGGCGGAAGACAGGGGCTAGCCCGACTCGATTACTGTGTAATTTGCGTCCCGACCCGTTAGTTTTCTCGGTTGACAATTATGTTCGTCCTTTATGAACGGGGCTACCTATTTCACATCCTTGAGAAAACGAAACCGACGTTTCCTCCGCGACTCCCACTCGCGAATTGGGATTCGTCGTGAGGAAGCCTCAACAGTTGACAAGCGACTGCGGACCTCGCATCTCAGGACAGTTCTAAGTGCCTCTAAATTTTTATATATGAAATGCTAGTCTGACAATGTGACCATTCTAGGCACTGCGCAGTAGACAAGAATACAAAAAAGCTTAATTTGATTAATTAATCGCTTAACGCTAGAGAAGTAGACTTCCCTGACACAAAGTTATTAGTAGACTACGTAAAAATGACGTGTGAAACTGAAAAAACATTTTAAACACAAAATGGTCATATATTTTTCATTCATTCAACAAAAAACGAACATAAACTCATTCTTCTTAGTATTTACCTTTATAATATAAAGTATTTACTCAACTCAAAGTATGTACTCAACATATTATGTTGAGTACATAAAATAATGTTCCTATGTCACATCCAAAACTCGATTTTTACTCTGGATAATATATTATACTCGATAAAATAAATGTTTTGAAATGAATTTATTATGCTTGAAAAATTCTGAAAGAGAAAATGAATGAACATTTGAGAAAAAAGAGAAATTTCTTGCTATTTTGAGATGAGGAGAAAAGGTATGCTTCATTCTCGAATTTTTCATAATATAAATGTTATAGAAAAACGCTGCAAATTATTTCAAAAAGGTTTATTATTTTCCTGTATAGATCACTCTTCTGTTGGGAGGGATCTCCCTGTCAACCATAGGTACCTGGGCATTTTTGAAAATTTCAACCCCAACTACCAACCAAAGGGAAACGAAGGGTTGACGTTTTCAAAAATGCCTTAGTAGGTAGTACGTACCTATGGTTGGCAGGAAGGGACTCCAAATAATTTTCAGCAAATAGTAGACTACGTATCTTTGACGTGTAGGCGTTATGGAAAACCAAGATCCTGACGGGAAGAAGTCGAGATGAGGTCTTGACACCACAAAGGTCATTTCACTGCTAGGTACCGATAGCACTGGTGGAGGCCCAGTTAAGAAGGCCGAGAGGGGGGATTGTAGGGGTCTCATTTCCCCACTCATTACGTAATTTTCACGTAGTCTATCACTCTAGGGTTAATAAGCGATACAAAAAAAAATCAATTTCATGTACCTACCAAACATCGTCCTTTGACACTCTGACAAATCTCCCCTGAATATGGCGAAATAAATTGCCGTAACGTCGGGAAAAACCGCCTTTCACATGGAGAAGAAAAAGAAGGAGAAAACCACGTTTTTTCAAAAAGCGAAAAATTCATCACTGGAAAATATAAAGAAAAACGCTGCAAATTATTACACAATGGTTTATTATTTTTTTATATAGATCACTCGTCTGCAAAGCCACCAACCATCCAACATGAAGAAAAACATCGATCGCATTTCGGTCAGCTAACATGTGAACGGAGATTAGGCCTCTTTTGCGATTCACACTCGTGTTTCTGATTTATCGTACGTCCAATCCTTAAATTCTCGTAGGGAGCGAACGGTTTGTCCTACAGGGCTCCACGTGGTCTCAAAAAATTCTATAGAATCTTAAATTGAAGGAAAAACAATACCTTAATATCAATATTTTTTGAGTTAAAGGCGTTTTCAAAATTTCAAAATTCATTTTTTGACCCTTAGAAGTTACCTACAACAACCAAAATCTTCGGGGCACAACTAGACCCCAAATGGAGCCTACATACCAAATTTCATCAAAATCGGCCAATGCTAAGTGGGGAAAGTGCCGCGGACGGCTTACGGACGGCCAAATTTTTATTCGATTTTTGAATTCTACGTACCCTGAAATTCAGAATTGAATAACTGAAATTTCTCAGGATGGTCTCCTATGAGGGTAGTGGAAGGTACTTAGAGATTGATGTTTTGAGATTAACTACTATGCATCGGATCATCTATAGAATCGGAATATGAATACGAGGAAGCCATGTGCCACACCCACTTGGCAGAAGTTTTACCCAGCTGTGACCTACAAACCGAATGTTCACTTGTGATGGAACGGGTTAAAATTTAGATGTAATAAGTCAGGACTTGTATTGTTCACATGACCACGTCCACGTTATGACATGGAGGAAGCTACGTGCCACACCCACATCCTAACAATATAAGACGAGAAAAAATATCGACGATTTTGGCGAGATCAGAGACTTTTTGGGCGTGTTGAGTTCAACGCGCCGTGGAGCTCCCGCGACTTCCTCATTATCGAAGGTAGGAGGTAGAAGGAGGGAGGAAAAACCCCCCAAAAGGGAAGACGTATAGATGACTGGACCTTTTCTTCCGCGCATTTCGCTGTAAAGACTATAATAATGGCGCCAGGAGAGTCCGCCGCTGCGTCCGCCTTCGAAAACATATTTTTCTTTCACGGAGAAGAGATGAGAAAAACCTTTAGAATTTTTATACATAGAGGAGGTTTCGGTTCCCACACCGGCCTCTTCGCCCGAAGACTTTTTCGCTCATCTTCCTGGAGGAGTGGCTTCCTCTTCCATTCTACTTCCTCGAGGAAGGATTTTCCGCTTAAAACTCCGTTGATTCGTCACGATTCGCCCAAGAAGAAGAAGACGAAGAAGAAGCGAAAAGTCAATCTTTGGCGCCTCCTTGACAAATTAGTTTTTTACTCCCCCCACCACTCCTGCATTGATCAGGTCCAATTTTGCTTCCTCACTACCGGCGGTAGTGAGGCTCTGTACGTTCGGCTTGTACTCGGCTTTGTACTGGCTCTGTTTTTCACAGCTGGTTAACGGAAATAAAAACGTCCTCTCGAATTTCTGTGGCTAATTCAAGAGTCAAAAGTTGTTTTACAAAAGCTTCCTCATTAAAATAGGAGAGAATTACTCATTCCCAAGTCAAAAAAATCAAAATTTTTACTAACGTTCGTACAAGACATTTTTGTTGGTTTCAAACTCACCATCAATTTATCAGGATTTGGATGCTGGTTTCTACCTTTCTACTTTTTTAGTGAGTTTTGAAGGACAATGAAGCTATTGCAATATATTCAAAACTATCAGCATTGACTGTTTTGAAGAAAAAAAATCCACTGAAATCCGTTTTGGAACATTCTACAACGATTTCTGCAGTTTTCAAATCATTTGCATATATATAACAATATCAGGTATGTATCAGCGAAGTGCGTTGCTGTATGTTGTTTTATCGGGCTTCGGTCAGGTAATTGATAAAATTGTTTCCAAGCCTTCGACGATTTATTCCATCATCCTCAGGAAAAATCTACAGACAAATTATAGTACTGTTTACAAATAATGTTTAAAAAAGGAGAGCTGAATATGGAAATGAAATAATAAGTGTATGGAAACGTATTAACTATTAGGTATGACTACTATGGTTATTGATAAAAATTATTAGTAACTTACATTGTTGAGCTGCTGATATACCTGTGAACCAACCTGCTGATATACCTTTGAACCAACGGTCGATAACTACACTTCCAGCTATAACAATCTATGTATGTGTGTCACTCCGAACGATAACTTGACTAATAAATAGTTTCGCAAAAATGTTCATAATAAACGAGAATACGAGTTCGTTAGTCAGGAATTTTGGACAACCTTAAGGAGTCCAAATTTCATAAAATAGGCTAAAAAACGTGATTTTAGGTTTGTTTTGCCATCACAATCATAGAATGGTATATTCGAATTCAACATGAAATATGTAATATAAGTAAGTACAATTTCGGAAATTAAAAATTGTCAAAAATTGCAAACTCAAGTATACATAAAAAATTTATGTAAATAATGAGAACCTGGGTATATGTGCTGTACCCAAAAATGCAATAGCCGAGTGGGTACTCAGTGAGCTCTTGGAGACGAGGAGAATGTGAATATGGACTCCTAACATCTTCTAAACATACCCTCTGCATACAGTATGTTGGTGTGATGTACTGGAAATTGAAAAAAAAAAAACAAATATACGAGTAGATATTTTTTTAATTCGGGGTGACGTGAAGAGTATTTTATGATTTTTTTTTTTCACGAGATTTACTATCCTTTCATATCTAGATTTGTTAAACCGTAGCTCTTACTATTTATTTGAGATTTTGCTCATTAATTCATGCTGCATGGATAGACTTATTTACATAGAAGGTAGTCACTGTAAAAAATATACGATTTTTTTTGTTGGTGGTAAAATAAATTTGAGGTTCGTTGTAATTAATGAAAATAAAGAGGATTTCTTTTAAGAGGGAAATCAAGGTGTTTGATAGGGGGGGGGGGGGTACCCAAAAAAGAGAAAATAGGTGAGAGAAAAACGCTTTCTTTTCTTTCCTTTGGTGGAATCGACAAACGACCTCACTTTTCTCCCCTCAGGACTTTCAACCTAAAGTTACCCCCCCCCCCCCCAACGATAGTGCCGTTTCCCGCCACCACTCGGCGCCCCCTCGAAACCACCCTCTCCCTCCCCCTCGACAACGAAAGCTCTTTTCAGCCACTCCTCCCCCCGCCACGTGTCCGCGCTGTCGTCGCTCCTCTAATCCCTAACGTTCCCACCATGTTTATCTGGTACTTTCCTTACCAGACGTGAAGTTTTTTCACTATTCAATGAAAAGTAAACAAGATGCTGCAAATTTCTACCCTAAGTTTATTATTTCGATAGTAAAAGTGTAATTCCTTGTAAGTCCAAAAATAAAAATGACGAAAAAAAAGCTGCAAATTATTACACAAAGGTTTATTATTTTTCTGATAGATCACTCACCTGCAAAGAGCACAACTTTGCCATTGTCACTACCTACCAACCTAATTTCGCTTCACATTCAAGTTTATTTAAATTAAATAAACGCTTCACACTCAATTTGAAAAAAAATTGTTGCTAAGGACGCAAACCTGAGTACAACTCGAAGAAACGAACAGCGATCTTTGGTCAGCTAAATTTGAACGGAGATTAGGCCTCTTGAATTCACACTCGTGTTTCTGATTTATCCTAAGCCCCAACCTTAAGGGTAGTATGTAATTTTCTCGGCCTGATGAATTTCCCTTATAATGCAGTTATCTTTAGGAACCGATTTTTCAGGCTCTGCTCAACCAATCGCTTTACTTTTTTTTATTTTATCAAGAATATTATGCTGTAAAGACTGTGCCAAAGAAATACTGGCATGGCGTTGTGAAAAAAATAGGCGAAGTTTTGAAGAAAATGTAGATTTTTTACTAAAATTTTCTGGACTGCACGCAATGCCCCAGATGTTGAAAATAAAATTTCGACAAATCCTTGGCACAGTTTGTGTATAATATACCAGTGGACATTTAAAAAAAAATCCATGAAATAAGGTCAATAGTAAGGGAGAAAAGTGTTCCTGAGTGCTGAAAAACGTGATTGTTCAGAAAACGCGTTTTTCTGAAAAGCAGTTTTTTTCTTGACGTGACGTCGTTTCAAAGCTTCTGAACTTTTCCAAAGTTTGTTTTAGATGACGGGACTCTTTCTAGAAGAAGAAGACAACAACAACGAGTAGGTTATACTTTGACAGGTTACTGATGTTTGTTTTCGTCAGATTTGCATCTTGTTCTAACGTTCTGATGCAAGGTTTGTGGCGGCCAGGTAGCGTTCCAAGTTTTATCGCGCATTGGCCTAGCTGCTAATTTAGTGCGCGCTCGGTTTAAAATGTTTATTGCATTTTATCCGTTATATAATAAACTATTTTTTAATATTATTTTTGAAAAATCGATTTTTTTGACCCAAAAATTACATACTACCCTTAAGTTTTCATAGGGACCGAACGGTTGGTCCCACAGAGCTCCGGGTGGTCTCATTCGATTCTAAAACTTCAATACTGTCTTAAATTGATGGAAAAACAATACCCTTATATCGACATTTATTGAGCTAGGGGGTTTTCAAAATGTGCAACCCTTATTTTTCAACCAGAAGTGACTGACATAAACCAAAAGCTTCGCGACACAACTAGACCCCAAATGGAGCTCTTATACCTACCAAATTTCATCACAATTGGTCCATGTTAACTGAGGAAACGCCCTTAGGATTTTTTATTTTTATTATTCGTTTTTTGGATTCTACGTACCTGGAAACGTAAACCATCATATTTGTGAGGGGATGTAATTTTTTTCTCACACGAATCCAATGGTTCATTATTGAGAATAATAAACCAGAAATTTTTCATTTTAGTGCTGCCTCGTGGTGGCAGATTTCCAAACTAAACTTGAAAACATTGAGCTTCGAGTGCGGCGTCTTGTATTTTATTCATATGCCTTGGTAGGTGGAAACCTTACAATTCGTATGGATAAATGAATTATTTATTTACCCATTTCGAGTGAGTATTAGTAAGGGTCTATTTGTAGTCTATAATTTACATATTTTATTGGTGATTTATAACTGTAATCAGCTCTGGTTGGCAGCCTTGAGAATTGTTATTTTGTGCAATCAAAAGCCGTTTTTAGAGTCCTGGTCTAAACACTTGAGAGCAAAATGCGAAACGAAAATCCCACGTGATTCTCCGCACCTCGTTCGCACCCTTTTCCCGGTACTTCTCTGACTTATTAATATCGGGTAACATTCAACTTAGTCGGTCTCAAGCACTTTCTTTCCAGATAAAAAACTCGCTCTTCTTTGGCGGTTTTTCACGTTTCAAAACGACCAACTTCAAAGGATCTCTTTTCTCGTCGGGGTAGCAATCACATCGCCCAAGAAAAGGACTCGTTTAAAATTTCACCCCACAACACCTTGTGATGTCCCGAAGCCGCCTCGACGATGGTTTAGGCTGGTAGTCACCTAATTTTCCTTATTTTTGTCTCTCCTGACTCCCCGCTGAGAGGAGAAGCCCTCCATCCATCTAAAATGTCTTCATCTCGAGTGCTTTGAACACCTTTTCAAACGGGCCCTCCGATTTTCGCAACCGCTTGTAGGATTTCTACAGGTGTATAATACTGCATATATCTCAGTACCTATATTGAATGAAAAAATTCTCGAATAGCTGTTTATTGTTCCAGCAATTTTCAAGAACATAACACTTTTTTTAATTTTGAATTTCATGAATACTTATGTGATGTGAAGAATATTTACAGATGAATAGTCTGAAAAAGGGGATAACTAGTTTTTCTAAGTGTGTGGCCTCTAAGGAGTAGAAGTTGGAAAAAAACTTTATCAAATGGAGGAAGGTCCAAGTCCTTCAAACTTTGAAGTCTTTCTCAAACATAAACCAAAAGCAAAATTGAACCAGAATAAAATTTTTGATATTTTAAAAATAATTAATTTAATCTAAAATGTGAACATGAAAGGCACATCCTATAATGACATATTTTCTCAGCTAAAACGCATTTGATATATTTGCATACAGGGAAGAGAAGGACCTTCATTAGTAATGGTAAAATGAAATAGAAATGGAAGTTTTGTAAAATTTCTAATTTGAAAAAAGTCAAACAAAGGAGGAAAGTCTCATCACAACCAAAATCCCTTTTAAAGTTACATCATACAGGGAAGAAAGGATCAATCTTCACCCAATGTTAGCTTCTTTCAATCCAAGACTCTTTGTACATCAAAAGTAAAATTAAAAAACGTAGGTATTTTTTCTTAAAATTTTACTCCAAAAACTCCAAATTTTTCAAAAAACAAACTATATAAGTAATTTTTTAATTTTAGAAAAAAATGTCTATTTAATTTTATTAAATAATAATACATCTTAACACGCATTTGAGTAATTTTATACAAGAATAAGGGAGCCATCGTTAGCCAATGTTAGGCTTTCCTCCCCAAGACTCTTCAAACTTGGATCAAGTATAAAATTAAATTTAAAAAATTCAAATTTGAATATTTGAAATAATTTCATTCAGGAAAGAAAGGAGCCATCTTTAGCCGCTGCTAGCCTCTTTCACTTCTTAGTGGCAATTCTGTATTATTCGTTATGCCATTTAAAGAAGAATTTGTTGAAAATGTCTTCAGTTTCTTGCAAATTTGCACAAACAGTTCATTTCAATTTCATCTTCTTATTGCAAACTCGAAGATGCTCAAACTGAAAATTCCCATTATTTGTGGGTTACGAAAGATTTCCAATTCAGTTCCTTTCTGTCCGGTAGGTGACGCTATAGGGGACAAACCGCCGCGGCACGCGGAGATTTAATTTTAAAATATTTACAGCCTCGCATGTCAAACAATTCTTTTTTGATACGACTCCCCGAACGAAGGAGAAACGCGGGAACGAAAAAAAAGTGGTTAATAACAAATAACACGAAATAAAACGATATAAATAATAAATAAAGGAGGAAAATAACGTCCGGCGCCCTGGGGTTGTTTGTTAGTTCGGAGAGTTGGCATTCATTTTCCGGAAGCTCCTGCGTCACCTCACGCCGCGAAATAAAGTATAATATATCCGGCGGTTGTAAAAAATGACGTCCAATTTTTAACAGACGGATCCCGAGGGTGATGTTATGGAACCCCTCTCGAGGCCAAACGAGGGGTCGAAAAATTGGCGATGCAATACATTCCCTGGTAAATCCACGATTTTTTAAATCAATATAAAAATTTTGTTTCGATTTTCAACCTTAATTTTGTTCATGATTTTTCAACTGTTATGAATATTATTAGATTGGTTGAGAAAAACTTGTTAGTATCGTTAACTACAAAATTGGTGAAATTGAATCATAATATTGGTTGGTAAAGTTGTAGTAAATTTTAGAACCAAACGAGACCACCCTGAACGCTGCAGGACCAATCGTTCCTCGATATTAATGAAATCTCAACTTTGTCGGCAAATTGTTTTTTTTGTGTTTTTTTTTTTTTTTTTCAACCAAAAATTTTCATCGATTTCATCAATAATTGGGGTTGTAATGTTCCATTTACTTACCTATTTTAGTTCTCCAATAAATAGATACAAAGGGGAACCCTTTATAAGTAAACACTTCAAACTGATGTCACCCTCCTCTACTCACCCCTTACCTTGTTACCTGTAGTATAAAAGGAAGACTCAAGGCAGACTGGGCCCTTCATGCAGTTTACTTCAATAATTCGACTTGATCATTTCTCTCTCCTTCGTCTCATCTACAAGCCCAAGTTCCTCAGAAGCATCGGTAGTCGACTGGGCGCCAGCCTCTGTTCCCATCTTACCTAGTAGTTGTCTTCCCCAACTAGCTGCTAGGTAAATGCGCCGCCTCCCGCCAGTCTGCGATATTCGCGCAGAGGTCTGCGGCTAGAGGAAACTTTTATACACTCCTTCCATCGGTGAGCAGTAATGCTCCGGGAAGCCAGTGTATGGTAAATCTCCTGCATCCTTGTTGAGTAGGGACCAATAGAAATCAACTAGCCATCGAGAAGGCTGAGTTATCGACAACACGCTAACATATCAGGGGTAAAAAATTGGTTGGAAAAAAATTTGATAACCTTGCTACTTACAAAAGTGGTTCAAAATTTAAAAAAATTATAAACTTAACTACTAAGTTTGTTGAAAAAGAAAATCATAAAATTGCTTAGTAAAGTTTTAGTAAATTTTAGAATGGAATGAGACCACTCAGTTCTCTGTAGGACCATCGTGGAAAACTGATGACCTCTGTGATTCTGTGAGTTTAGCAGAGCGCTCGTGGAAGGTTCTAGTTCCAGCTAGGATGCAGCAGAAGGTTGATACAAAACGAGCAGTCAAAAAGGCGATGCAATGCTGCTTATTTCCCTGGTAAATTCATGATTTTGCAATCAATATAATTAATTATCTACCCATCAAAACGCTAGTAAAATATATGAAAAGGGTACCACTCATTGGCTGTACAGTAATCGTCTACAATTCCTTCTTCATGCAAATCACTCGGATCAAATCTCCTATTGAATTCTCATCTTCCAAAGCACATTCGTCTGTGTGGAGAAGAATTCAATAAGTCAGTTTCTTTTTAGAGAGGAGAACTAAAGGGTGAGGGGGTTGAAACATTTTATATGATACCCGAAGAAAAAGAAGGCTCTTTTTTCCATAACGCTAGCGGAAGGTTCACATATTAAATATCAATAAAGCACGTATTTTCTGAGGCTTCAATAGCATCTTTTCTATCGGGAAATAATATTGTGAATATCCCTTTCGTTTCTCTCTTTTTTCGGAGCATCGAATTCAATAAACTCCGGATTTGAGTTTAGAAAAGATCCGTTTCAGGATCAAAGAAGACTTCCTTGTAGAGGGATGTAATTTTTCCGCTCTTTTTCGTACGTCTTTTTTAGACGTCGTATCCACCGGATGTGGAGGTTTGATTCGAATTGAGAGTTTTTGCTCTACGGATGTACGTTTCTAATCTCACAATGAGGAGGTAGCTTTTTGAGGGATATAATCGTATTTACCTGACTTGGGAGGTTCGAGCTGGAATAATCCTTCAATAGAGTTATTAGTTTACCGAAGACAGAAATAACCTACAATGAAGCTTCAAAGGCTCCTTCAACATCGCAGTTTCGTCCTTTTCTAGTAGAAGAAATCAAAAGGAGAATAAAAAAACTGATAAAAATCACCCCTTAAGGTGAACTTGTAGTTTAATTCTCAAATTCAAATTTTCAAAATTACGTAATGACTGTAATGTGGATATGTATTGTGATAGTCTCACCTTTGTGCTTTAACCCTTAATCTCCGACTTTTTCACAAAATTTGTTTTGTCGGATTTTCACAATTAAATTTAGATGTATTTTGACAACTGATCTCTGACGAGGAAACCCAACTAATAACCTACATGGTGAGAAATGAGGATAGTAGGACACTAATTTAACTTTTTGCAAGTACCGACTGATAGTTTTGATAGTTTTAAATTTCAAAATTCATTAATTCAAACGGATATACTAAAAATGATGTAGATTTAAAGATATTCAAATGTCATGATATCTAGGGTGAAATCATAATTTTCGTCAATAACTCCAAGGTTTATTTACCTTTTTTCCATTCTGCGATTCATTGTTACCTTCTTAAAAATAAATAATAATCAAATATTCAAATTGACAGCAAATAATGTTGGCGTCAGTGCACCGTATATCAATTGGTTATTCTAAAAAAATTTTCTTCTACAGAAACAAAGTTGTTTTCTTGCCAACGTCTGTAAAGTCACTGGTTTATACAGCTGTCGTTCATTGTTCTACGCTAATTACCATTTGAAAAATTTGCTCGTGAACTTTTTGTATTGTTCGTATTATTGTGTGAAGAGGGTTCCTAAAATTTTAGAATGTACAAAATTCTAGGAGTTTTGCATTATCCTGAAAAACGTGAATTCTGCACGTCCAAGTGAGGAACCTCTACTGCCCAACCTACTTGTTCTTAGAAAGTTTAGAATGTACAAAATTCTAGGTGTTTTGCATTATTCTGAGAAACGTTAATTCTGCACAAGCTTGTTTAAAAAAAATGTTTTTTTTTTTCTTTTCTTTTATTTTTAATTTTTAAGTATATCAAATTATATCTAGTAGTGATCTTTGACTAAAAAGTTTATGAATTGGAAGATGGTCCCTTATGAATTGGAGTATGGTCCCCCAGGAATTCAAGGATGACCATTATGAATTGGAGGATGATCCCAAAGGAATTGAAATGATTGAGAAATTATAAAACGGAGGCTGCCCTTCATGAATAGGAAGATGGTCCCCTTTGAATTGAAAGATGCCCTTTATGAATTTAAATATAGTCCTTTGAAAGTGAATAATATTGCAGTCATCCAATTTATATTTTTATACATTTTTTAATTTGAATTTTGTTTTTATTTTTACCACATGTTTTAATGTATACATAAAATTCATAGTTGATCAGTGGAACATAGACCTGGGCAGTTTTCTGAAAATCTTCAAACATTTTCTTATCGAAGAAAAGCTTAAGAGATGATTCAAATCAGAAAGAATTCGACCAACGGCTGTTTCTTTTAATTTTGGTCGCCCCTTTTAACGAGTAAATTCGTGAGATTCCATAAATAGAGAATTCTAGGTGGAACGATGATAATTCAGACATTGGTGTGTGAATCAATTACGGAAATTGAAATCAAAAACGGTTTACGTAATTTGGGCATTTTTAGACTTCCCCTAGTCAGGACGATTTCGTCCAACAATTGGAGTAGTTATGTTTGATGGGAAAATATTGCATAAACGTTTTATTTGATTTCCATCTAAGTGGATATTGATTGTTGAAATTTTCATTAGTGTTGGGTATTGAGATTCCAGTTGACGTGTATTAGCTCTATGTTTTCAGTTGGTAGCGATTTGCTTTGGGTCTAACCATAATTTCCGTCTTAGTGCTGGAAGGTAGGGGGGAGGGGGGAGGAAGACTTGGAATCGATCGGTCATTTCACCCAATTAATTCTAAGATTATTGCGATGTCAACCTGGGAGAAGCCAATCTACCCCCGACCAGCTAATATAATTTCAATTGTTGACCAAGTAAACACTTAGATGGAGTCAGCCGACCGCGGGTTCCCCCCATCTATAATTCACCCGATTCAGGTGGTTAATTTGTCATCTGATTGTAAAGCCCAGGTTGATGTAATATCGATTGGAAGGCGGAGAGAGAAGGGACTTGGGAGGTAAATCAGGAACCTAACTCCGTAGAGCTTAAGTACACATCGTGCAGTGAATTGACGCTTTACAGAAGTGCATATTAGTTGGGTGCATCAGGCCTGTCAGCCAATAAGAGAGGATGTTTGATGAAGGCAAACAGTTAGACGTATCCTGATTGGAGGATCAGTTCGAGTATATTCTGCCCCTTCCGCCCCAGACGATGGCAATCCACAGAATCCTGCAGGATTCTAACTGAAATGCTTTCCCTTTGCCTCGAGATAACCCCGAAACATTGGACAAACAGGGGAGGTTTCTGCAATGTACACGGACTTTGCTGCTGCCAACCCCCTTTCGACGTGTAGGTACCTCGTACGGCGCATCTTTGACTAACAATACTCATGTCAACACTATCTTCATCCGCGAATTCGCGAGTAATCTTCGAAACCTAGAACCGCCCTTGTTTCACATTTCTCTAACTCTACGACCAATATTAACCCAGCAGACATCTGTTCATACAGGTTTCCCCCTTTACCGTTGTAGGGATATGAAACGTTTTCTGACGTTGCAACCCAATCATCATGTTTAATCTTTGCCGTGCTCTGCCTAGGCAATCATTATAACTATCTCCAATTCATACGTCGCTCTGTTTGATTGCAAACGCTCTTGATGGCACCCCAGAAATTGCTTATGGGGGACTCTGATTGCAAGGACCTTTCTCCGGGTTGATCCCCCAAGAGTGCTGTACGTAAATTCCGATCCGACGTCAAACTTTGATATCGTGTGACGTTCAGCTTTCCACGATGAACTTCGAAATAAAAATATAGGTACTTCGGTTCAGTACTGATGGCATAAATCCCTTCAATTCTCAGGTAATCCTGCATCCGATGGTCTTTTCAGTTATTGATGCGGTTGAATAGACCATTTCTCCAGCTTGAGTATCAGAAGCTTGAGTATCAGGTATAGAATCTATACCTCTATAGCAACATCTGATGTTGCTCAAGATTGTGATTTCAAGAGTTCTTACTGATTCTCTAGATGTTGCTCATGAAATTGGCTTTGCAGAAACCAATGTGGTTACAGAGATCATCACTGTCAGCCAAGACTGCCCAGTGCCCACAGTTGGAATGTGCTTATGCTGATTGATTGATTATAATCAATATTCCGGTCTCTACGATAAAGATTCAGAATAATTTTGTATGGAATTACAGGAACTTACACTCACATTAATGCTAAATTTCCATTTATCTCAGAGAGATTAGTCACAGTAGGTGCATGTATTTATCGGTGGCATTGCTGGAGACTCATTCTTCACTTCCTTTTCTTTCCCTGTAAGAGCATTTGACATCAATGTCTCAAAATTTTCCTGGCGACACCTTCCAAAGATTACAATTTTGAAGTAAACGAATGATTTCCTACTTTCCTTATGATGCTGCTAAAATAATTATGAAAGGATTATTTTCTCAGCCAGGATTACCTACCATGCCCAGTTAGACAGCAATCAATGCTCATGATGACGATTGATTCAATCAAATAACAGGTACAAATTATCACCAATAGTCTCTCTTGTCCAGAATAATTGCTTGATAGGACTAGCGGCCTTCACTCTATCCAATGGTCAGTTCTAACTTAGTATATCGGACCAGAACTTCATCTTTGGGATATTTCGTAGTTACTGAACCTTCATACATTGATTTTGCACTTCTGGGAGCTGATTTCATGATTTAACTGGACTGCCTCAGCTGCATTCTCTCTGGAATCATTCAACATCATTGGCTGAAAGGATGTCGACTGCTGGAAACATCACCACTCAATTCACATCACTGTAACAATGTAATGCAATACTTATCTTCCCAGGATTATGGCTTTCAGGATCAACGTTCCTTACTCTCTCAATGCTGCTAAAGAAAGTGCTAGAATGCTAGACTTGTTTTCTCACCCAATTCTACCTAACCTATCTTACCTACAGGTGTTCGATGTCAAAGCAATCTGTTTCTTTGATGACCCAGAATTTAACCTATTTGTTAAGCTACAGAAACACTGAATCACTACTGCATTGAGTTTTTGTCCTGGTCATTAAAGTTAATTGTTCAACACATCACGCTTCTCATTGCTTCAACTCTTTGAAATTAATCACCACAGTAATAATCTTCATAATTGTTGGCACTGCTTGATGACTTATCTTCAGATATATATCCCCTACTCAGATTGATTTTTCAACACCATTGACTCAAGAATTGTTTCGAATGCTGGGGAAATTAACCCTCATTTCGCATCTTTGTTGCACTGAGCTGAACTCTATTTGTCCCTAATATTGCTGAGAATTCTCAAAAAAAAAAAAAAATCGACTCGATTTAAATGATGATTTATCCATCTTGTAGTTTTCCCATATTACGCCAGTTT
Source organism: Apolygus lucorum (assembly GCA_009739505.2). Classification (NCBI taxonomy): domain Eukaryota; kingdom Metazoa; phylum Arthropoda; class Insecta; order Hemiptera; family Miridae; genus Apolygus; species Apolygus lucorum. The sequence goes on along the minus strand of CM019171.2, from coordinate 35,158,741 downwards.
ACTTGTTTTGCCACACGCTTTTGAATACATCTGCTAACGAACAGTTTTTTTGCGTTTTTGATGAGCCATTGTGTCACAGTTGATTCATTTGTCAATAACGTGTTCGTATAGAATATCCCAAAGTAATACCAACTATTACCTTGCTGACCAGGCACCTAATTTTATTTCTACATCATTATTTGTCTTATCGTATTCCAACAGGCTATCAATATTTAAACTACCTATGCTATTGTCAAATTCACCTTGCCTCATCCCTGCAAAAAAATGAAGCGTTCTTCTTCATTCGCCATCGGAACGTCTCCATAATAATTCATCTACACGACGTCCTATTCCTATTTCAAAAATTCCATCATTGAACTCGCGATTGGTCCTGAAATTATCCCAGTCAGTAGGTAATATTTTTATTACAAGCCGATTTGACAATATCTGCGGATCAGTTTTCTCGTAATGTGAAGATTCGCGGGTTTTTACGACTTGATGCTCTCTGGTGACCTGTGGGTTCTCCAATTGGGTGCTTAACTGACGGCGCATGCGCACATGTAACTGCGATTTTTTATCGAGTTGATATTCCAACTGTTTGATGATTGGTTGTTTTAGCGTGACGCGAAAATAAACTATATCTTTCGACAGTCTCCCGCACCTAATTTATGGAGAAAGGGAAATGAACGAAACGAGAACTTTGATTTACTTCTCAACGTATTAAAATGAATTGAAATGTTATTTGTATTAACCTGGTGATGATTTACTGATGAATTTATTCTCCATAGGCTCATCTTCCGGTGTAGTTACGAGTGTAATACAATTAAATATTATTTTATACAATATAAACTTTCAAGTCATTAGCCTATGTATATTTGAGCGATTTACTAATAAAATTGATACTATTAAAATTTACTCGTAATTCAGGAATTGATTGGAGTACATTCAGGTGGACTTATTGATTGTCTGCACCAAACAGTCGAAGGTTTACCACAAAACGCGAATTTTCCGGCAGAAAACCTTGACGTGCCGAATAATAAATTTTGCTCAATCGCGCCAATACGGCGGTCATTTCCGAGATTAATTGATTTAATTCAAACCGACATCATTTTTCCGGCTCAAATGGGCGACAGAAGCAGTAAAACATTGTGTAGGTAATACGGGTTTTTTCGGTAAAAAGAAGAGGAAAAAAAAAACGCAAACCTGTTATTGGAAGCGATGGATCACGTTTTGAAAGCAAAACCACAATCGAGGGATGAGACGCAGGATGATTGAAAAGGGTCGTCTATTCCTTTGATTTATCTATACTAATTATAATTGGCCGATGGGGGCACCCCTCGATTCGTCAGACGTCCCGAAAAGCGGTTTTCGAAACGTCACATTTGGTGCATCAATTCTGAATTTATAACAATGATCGTCGGAGTGATGAATTCGGTATAATTTTTGTTCTAAAATCGCACAATAGAATTCAAGGTCTTTTAGGTAGTATCATTGAGACTTACTAATCGATTATTCGGTAATTTTTCGGGAAATCGTCGGCCATCATTCACCATTCTCTTACCCCAGTCCCGCAGCCTAGAAACATGCATTAGTTCTTCTTTCGGTTCCTAACAACCTTGAAATGAACCAATTTCTGTATTGGTTGTTTGCTACAACCATTTTCAAATTTTGAAAATGTTTCAATGATTTTTTTCATATGTTGACATTTTGCTTCACGAATTCCTTTACAACATTTGTAGATTCCTTCAAATAAACCTTATTCAACCTATTTCCGGCTTGCTGAACCTCAGAATTCGAAATGTGGTCCTCCAATATTGCTACCCTACGAACTGAACTCTTTGGACACTCTTCGTTATCTCTAATTTTATAAAGAGTCGGAAAAACGTTAATTAGTTTTCCCATCGCTTATTAAAGATCCCTGGTTGCCTCTACTTGATTCTGCGATAGAGAAAAACCATTTGTTACGCCTTCCAATTATTTCGGAAGAGCGAAATTACCTTTTCAGCCTGAAGCCTTCTCTTCGTCTTATTTCATTCGAGTCTAGGGAAGCTCAATTGATTCTGGGCGTAAGCCTAACTGGTCTGCCATACTGCACGAGTCGATTCTGCAACTGATTTGCAACAAAAAATGTCTCTTAGCAATTTTCTTTTAAAGGCTTCGTTTTCGAGTTATTCCAATTTTGAAATTTTTTCGTGATTTTGGTCTTGTCATTAAATTTTTCATAAATCCTTTAATTCGATGTGCTAATTACAGTTTGAGGATACCGTTGGAAAGAGTATTAAATTTCCCATCGGATAGATGCCTCACCTTTTTTTGAGTCTAGGTTTAAAACATGAAAGAGCCCTCTGAAAAGAAAATTTTACGTAATTTGGGAAACCTCGAATTTTTTCAATCGCAAATTGAACTATGAGAAGCAAATATTTTTCAACATCCAAGAACGGAAAAAACTGCATCGAAATCTCAGCTTTACAAAGGTGTAATTAAAAATATTTTAAAACCAAATTCAGGGGAGAAATTTGTGTTTGAACGCGGAAAAACGTGCATTTTTTAACGAAATCAGCGCTCCGTTAGACGATCTGAGGGGTCGGACGCCGCAGTTGACCGCGAAGCCTCCAGGAGGCCGGAGCGCTGAATTCATTGAAAAAAATGCACGTTTTCCGCGTTGTTGAGATACGAGTAGGATGTACAGCGCCTCTCGTCCTCGCCTGACTTCAAAGTGAAATTTGAGAAAATCGACCATCATCAGAGGTGGTTTCAGCTGTTACATCTATTTCCTCAATACCATTTTTCGCAACAACGTGATAACTAGAAATCGTCCGATCTCCATACACATGCCACCGTTTAGCGGTAGATTTTTCCCACGTTTTTGACGTAGATGATTTTATAATATCCCACGACTCGTTCGATCTTAGAATGAAACGAGAGTTCCGTCTTTTTAACAAAACTGAAGACAAGGAATTATACATAGTAAAATATGGTAATGATCCTCACAAAAGTTTCACAACAGGTTTTTTTTCTCTGAGTTTCTTAGGAGGGACAATAACGAAATGAATAATTATCAACGTACGTGTATTATTGACGTTTGTCGACGGATGATGTTCATTTTTCTGGTTTTAAAGAATTCGTTATGATGACACGGCGATGATTAGGCGTTAATTGCTGAAGGAGTCCTAAATCCACAAACTATGAAAACTTCGCGAAAAATCAATTGCAACCGTGCAATTGCGTTGTTGAAAAGAATATAATTTATTATGGTAATGATTTATGTTTTCTAAAAATCGATTTTTCTTTGCCAATGTTAGACAAACGATTATCTTGTACCGATTTTTTTTCGATTATTGATTTTCTTGCTCGATTGTGTAGGTACAATTTTTTTAAATTCTGACTACAATTGTGCACAAAATTGTATATAAATACTTCATGCTGGGCAAATCCTGGGTTAATCCTCTTGGACATTCCGTCAGAGCTGCGTTTCTTGCAGAATCCCCCTGGTGGTACTTTTTTTGAAAGTACCTACTAGTTTTATTATTAAAAATAATAATACTGTAGTTACATGTTCATACATATTAATTATTTACATTTTCTACTAATCTACCATTACTAAAGCTGCATTTCCTTGTAGTGAATTTTTGTTGCATATTTGGCGACTCAATGGTTTTTACAGCATTATTCTTTATTCATTCACTTCGTCTTTAAACCGATTTTCTACGAAAAATTTAATGTTCGTTAACTTCGATGACAAAAAAAAATCTATCAAAATCGACGATCATTGATTGTGAAGAGACGATTAACCGGTGAAATCGATTGTTGACTTCCGATTTTAACTGTTGGAAAAATCTATTGTTGACTTCCAATGTTATAATCGATGAAAAATCGATCGTTGACTTCCAATGTTATAATCAATGGATAAATCGATTGTTGACTTCCGATGTTATATCGATGGGAAAATCGATTTTTGACTTCCGATTGTTATAATTGATGGGAAAATCGATTGTGAAAGTCTAATTTCTCATCCCTATTGTACTGCATGGTGTTCACATCAAAATTTTATTGTAATGTCACTTTTGTCACCAAGTAATGATGTATGGTATATATTCTATCCAGTATTTTCTCTAACGTAAATTTTCGGTATTGCATGTGTGGGGTTTAGTTTCCCAAATTATAAGAATACAATTATTGATAACGTACCTTATTGAAGAACACGTCGTAACTTGCAAGTACAGGAGTACAGGAGGCGAGCACTGGCGATGTAACGATCATCATTCAGTCAGTGGTCCTATTTATAACGTCCGGGTGAAGGGAAAGTGAAGGGATTAGGAAAAGAAAGTTTGTTTGTCCTGTCCAGTGAAAGGGAGAGATTAAGATATATCTTAGTTAACTTATAAGTCCCATTAGCTATTAAATAGCTAAGTCCTATGAATTATTCATAGTTTTTCATCACTTAAAGTTTCATTAGTGATATAATAATTAATCTCTTCCTTCACTGGACAGGACAGAAAACCACTCTTCACCACGTGGTCTGGTCACCACGTGGCCCCTTCCTTCTCTAATTGCAATAACTTCATTTTCCCCTAAATTCGTTGAAATTACATTACCTGATTGATTCCAATTTGGGCAGAATTTCGAAATATACGTAAGTTTTCACCTTGAAAAAGTACCCCTCATTCTGCCTCACTGTGGGTGGAGGTATTTCGCGCGTACGAGGGTGCGTATCATCGAGGGGAACATGACACCACGGAGGCTGTGAAACACGAAAAATATAGTGCCCCCGTCCTGGAGGGTTGAAAACACGAAAATGCGAGTTAAAAATGGCCCTCTTGAAAATGTTCACCCCGTCTTTTTTGACGGGTCTGGTTAAACGTCATTTTAATGAAGAAACAACGTTTTTAACGACCTGGAGGTCGCATATGTCGCGTGTTCTCTTTTTCGTTAAAACGTGTTTCACTTTTCAAAAACCACCTCGCTTCGGGTTCTCCCTGTTGTTCAACACTGTAAACCCCGGCTTTTCGAAAAATAATGCTTAGAGGGGATGGTTTTTAACCTGGTAATTGATAGCACATCACTCATAATTCTTCTCATTTTCGACGCCCCTCCTTGTTTCCTTGTTTCCGCCTCGTTGGTTTTCGAAAAGTCAAGTTAATACCGCAATTTATTTTGGGAAACAGGTCGAATTTTTCGATCGCGGGGTGAGTTCTTATTAACGTTTTGAAAACTCATCTGTCATTTCGTGGGGAGATGTGAACGTAAATAAATTATTGAAGATCCATTAGTTGAAAGAATGAAACATTTGCGTCCGTCCCACGTGTAGAGGCAGTTCTGCTGATCAGTGACTTTTCTCTAAATTTTGCTGTTGCATCGGATGTTCACGACAAAATTTGTACATAGGTACTTATCAAAACAACTCTGACTTTTTTTGTTAGTAAAAATAAAGGTATGTTTCATTCTATATATCATCCCAAAATGCCTAGAAACTAGACTCTTTATTACTAAAATCATGCCTCAAAGATTGTAAACATGTATGTTAAATACTAACAACACGCTTCCGAGGCGTGTAAGATTTTAGAAAGACGATTTTCAACTCTAACAAGTACATGGGCGTTCGCCACTGACTTACTGGAAGAGAGGAGGCTTAGGATGGCATATCTGGAGAGGCTAAGGTACCCACCAAACACGCCTAAGAGGCGTGTTGTTAGTATTTCAGGGTCATGGGAGACCAATGCAATTATCTCAACTATTGAAATTGATAATGAAACTCTCTCTACAACCTTACGTAGGACCAATAATTTGGAGAAATTTTCGGTCGATTTTAATGGGCTTTGGGCATTATTTATATGTTTAAATCTCTAGAGACCCAAAAAGCGACATAACTTCTTGTTATCGATAGCTCGAGTAAATAGCTAATGTTTAAATAGTATTAAAACTATAACAACTTCTTAAAGCTCGTGATCTGAATAATCAAAAAACGGGATATTTTAAGAACATAATGATTAAATTTGAATAATTTAATAATAATTACGTAGTGGCCTCCAATACTTCTGCAAACTGCATTTCAAAAAAAAAAAAAAAAATGGCAGCGATTAACGCGATAAATTGAATATTGGCTCTGGTGCCCCTTAACCCTTAGACATGGTGTAAGTAATAATTATCAACTCTCATGACTTGTACGACAAAAATTTGCAGGATTTTTGACCACATCTGATGGCTCAAAACCAAAACACTTTGCAAAATCGATTTCTTACCTCCTAATGGTCACAATTTCATCGAATTTCGAAGACTCTTTGGAGTTTTCACATTCCCCCTACTAAGAATCTGTCTCTAAACCGTTTTTATTTTCTTCGAATAAAGAACATCAACTGTTACAGGATTAACGAAAAGTGTGGGTAGTTTTAAGGAATCACCTTTTGCAGGACAAGGAAAAATCCCATTCCTGCAGCATGAGAAATGACCAAATTTTTAGAGTTTCATTTGTTGGCTTCAAGTACCTACCTCAAAAGTACTCTTTCCGTTCCACAAGTACTCCGCGAACTCATGGAGTACCCACGAGCAAATTGTTGATTTTTTCGATTTTCAGTTTATCATACTGGATGGATGTTGGATCCGTTTTGAAACTTTTAGTAGTCAATATTTATGAGTTATACGGTTTCGGGTACAATTTCGAACATGCGATGCTGAATACTCAGCATCAACTAAATCAATAATTTTAAAAAAGAAGGGTACAATTTTAATTATTTGACATTTTATTTTTGATGTATCAGAAATTTTGTGCTGATTCCACATATCGATGACTAAGAGACAACATGTGAATCTAGTGTTGAGGTCCCCTTTTCTGTTCGAACCAATGGAAATTTTTAATTTCAAGTTGAGCAACATTTGTTATGAACAACAGTTGAGACAACAAGTGTTATCACCACGTTAGCTACCTTTTATACAGATCCAAAGCAAGCAAAATAGAAGAGTTTTTTCGTTCTGAAACCAGTAGAATTTTCTTAACCATCGATGTATACCTACCATTTATTTATAATATTATAACGATGATACCCACACAAAAATGCCTTAGATCACGTTTTTGTCAATTTTTTTACATTAACCCTTTAGAGTTGTCCAAAATTCGTAATTTCGAATTTTGTTCGTTGTTTAACGAACTCTCTGTTCATTTGTTGTTACGAAAATTTCGAGTCTAATTGAAATAGCTAAAAAGGGAACAGTTTTTCCTTCTCCCCGCTAGTAGCGCTTGCAAAGGACATTCCCCTTAAACAACGTCTCAAGTACCTTCGTGAACCATAAGTTGTAACCTCATCTACTACAAGTCAAACCAACGCTTTACAAGTACATTAATTTAATACGAAACTCATTTCATTCAAAACCCGACTTCCAAAACTGTATAAAATATGAAAACGTTCATTTGAATGTAATATTAATTCTATTCCAACTCACAAGATCCCCCAGGGCGGCAGGTAGGCGAGATGACTATGTGAACAAGCGGGGACCCACCTTAGAAAAACTATTAAATATTTATGTTCGAAGGTGTGCTACCTTCCCGATGACTCAACTTATAATAATATCCCGAAACCGCAAAGAGAAAAAAATCATTGCTTCTTCCTTCATAAAACTTACATCACTCGTATTAATAAATAATCCAACAAATAATGTATGCTTCTTTCACTCCAATCTTTGTTTCGAAATCGTCATTTGCATAACCGAATTGCATAATTTCGATCTCGTTCGGTCGATCGACGTGAAGTTGACAGTTGACTTAGCGGATCAAAGTTTTACTGCTTGAGATTGACGAGCAGGCAATGTTTATTACTCACAATTACTGATATGAAAGACAAACAATGACTGTTCCTAGATGAAAGAAAAAAACGGTTGTCACGCTGGAAAAATATTTATTTATTCATAGTCGTTTCGATGTATATCTTGGGTTTTATTTGAATTTCGATATTTTACTGGATGCGTTACTCAGCAGTTCGTGTGCTCATCAGAGGGACTTAACGAAGAACAGTTCCACGGGTTGTTGTCAGCAATTCTTATAATTTTTTTTGCTTCTTCACTGAAAGGAAATAAAGCTTCATATTCGTGCAGCAGGTCAAAAGAAGTCTGCTAAGTGGGTGTGGCACATAGCTATCTCGTATCCATTACACGAACGTACACATCTCAAAACTTCAATCGCCAAGAGGGTACTTCTACCCTCCAAATGATCACAGGACGATGATACTAATGATCCGATCACAATGAATGTGGTAAGGGACATCTACACCCCTAATCTGCATAATTCATGAATATTTCATCGAATTCAGATGGAAACTGTAGTGGAAATGGACTGTTTCATGGTTTTTACATTTGCGCATGCGCAAAGCCTACTATCAGTCCGGAGGAGATGATTTTCATAGGGGATCATTTATACTCCAATTCTTACAATATCCTTACACTTCATCAAATCTGACATTTACCCGTATAGTTTTGCCCGTTACAAATATTTGCGACCATTCAGACTGACAGAGAGGCTCGAGACCAAAATTGTTCAGGAGGTGAAACAAGAAAGGCAATTTTGATTTTGGAGAACATTTTGAACCTTGAGGGTTGAAAATAATGCTCCCACCACCACCTTCGTTGATTCGGAAGCATAGTTACTTGAAAACTTGAACAATCTTATTTGTTTTGTGCAACAAATCTTATTTTCGGACTCTGATTGGAGCTTTTCTTGCTGCTGCCATCTCCCATGTAACTGAATCCGTAAATAAAAATTAGCAAACGTTAAAATTTTTTCAAAAATGTCAAAAGTTTCAAAAAGTGGTTTTTTATCCGAAAAACATGTTCTGCTTGAATTATAATCGATCAACGTCGACGTTGAGAAGATTGTGGTGCTGTGAG
>CM019171.2:35075687-35149791 GCA_009739505.2 Apolygus lucorum | reverse complement strand
TTTCCCATATTACGCCAGTTTATTGTTTTGCAACGCTTGTGAATACATCTGCTAACGAACAGTTTTTTGCGTTTTTGATGAGCCATTGTGTCACAGTTGATTCATTTGTCAATAACGTGTTCGTATAGAATATCCCAAAGTAATACCAACTATTACCTTGCTGACCAGGCACCTAATTTATTTCTACATCATTATTTGTCTTATCGTATTCCAACAGGCTATCAATATTTTAACTACCTATGCTATTGTCAAATTCACCTTGCCTCATCCCTGCAAAAAAATGAAGCGTTCTTCTTCATTCGCCATCGGAACGTCTCCATAATAATTCATCTACACGACGTCCTATTCCTATTTCAAAAATTCCATCATTGAACTCGCGATTGGTCCTGAAATTATCCCAGTCAGTAGGTAATATTTTTATTACAGCCGATTTGACAATATGCGGATCAGTTTCTCTCGTAATGTGAAGATTCGCGGGTTTTACGACTTGATGCTCTCTGGTGACCTGTGGGTTCTCCAATTGGGTGCTTAACTGACGGCGCATGCGCACATGTAACTGCGATTTTTTATCGAGTTGATATTCCAACTGTTTGATGATTGGTTGTTTAGCGTGACGCGAAAATAAACTATATCTTTCGACAGTCTCCGCACCTAATTTATGGAGAAAGGGAAATGAACGAAAACGAGAAACTTTGATTTACTTCTCAACGTATTAAAATGAATTGAAATGTTATTTGTATTAACCTGGTGATGATTTACTGATGAATTTATTCTCCATAGGCTCATCTTCCGGTGTAGTTACGAGTGTAATACAATTAAATATTATTTTATACAATATAAAACTTTCAAGTCAATTAGCCTATGTATATTTGAGCGATTTACTAATAAAATTGATACTATTAAAATTTACTCGTAATTCAGGAATTGATTGGAGTACATTCAGGTGGACTTATTTTGATTGTCTGCACCAAACAGTCGAAGGTTTACCACAAAACGCGAATTTTCCCGGCAGAAAACCTTGACGTGCCGAATAATAAATTTTGCTCAATCGCGCCAATACGGCGGTCATTTCCGAGATTAATTGATTTAATTCAAACCGACATCATTTTCCGGCTCAAATGGGCGGCAGAAGCAGTAAAACATTGTGTAGGTAATACGGGTTTTTTCGGTAAAAAAGAAGAGGAAAAAAAAAACGCAAACCTGTTATTGGAAGCGATGGATCACGTTTTGAAAGCAAAACCACAATCGAGGGATGAGACGCAGGATGATTGAAAAGGGTCGTCGATTCCTTTGATTTATCTATACTAATTATAATTGGCCGATGGGGGCACCCCTCGATTCGTCAGACGTCCCGAAAAGCGGTTTTCGAAACGTCACATTTGGTGCATCAATTCTGAATTTATAACAATGATCGTCGGAGTGATGAATTCGGTATAATTTTTGTTCTAAAATCGCCACCAATAGAATTCAAGGTTGTTTAGGTAGTATCATCGAGACTTACTAATCGATTATTCGGTAATTTTTCGGGATAGCGTCGGCCATCATTGACCATTCTCTTACCCCAGTCCCGCAGCCTAGAAACATTGCATTAGTTCTTCTTTCGGTTCCTAACAACCTTGAAAATGAACCAATTTCTGTATTGGTTGTTTGCAACACCATTTCAAATTTTGAAAATGTTTCAAGGATTTTTTTCATGTTGACATTTTGCTTCACGAATTCCTTTACAACATTTAAAGATTCCTTCAAATAAACCTTATTCAACCTATTTCCGGCTTGCTGAACCTCAGAATTCGAAATGTGGTCCTCCAATATTGCTACCCTACGAACTGAACTCTTTGGACACTCTTCGTTATCTCTAATTTTATAAAGAGTCGGAAAAACGTTTAATTAGTTTTCCCATCGCTTATTAAAGATCCCTGGTTGCCTCTACTTGATTCTGCGATGAGAAAAACCATTTGTTACGCCTTCCAATTATTTCGGAAAGAGCGAAATTACCTTTTCAGCCTGAAGCCTTCTCTTCGTCTTATTTCATTCGAGTCTAGGGAAGCTCAATTGATTCTGGGCGTAAGCCTAACTGGTCTGCCATACTGCACGAGTCGATTCTGCAACTAATTTGCAACAAAAATGTCTCTTAGCAATTTTCCTCTTAAAGGCTTCGTTTTCGAGTTATTCCAATTTGAAATTTTTTCGTGATTTTGGTCTTGTCATTAAATTTTTCATAAATCCTTTAATTCGATGTGCTAATTACAGTTTGAGGATACCGTTGGAAAGAGTATTAAATTTCCCATCGGATAGATGCCTCACCTTTTTTTGAGCCTAGGTTTAAAACATGAAAAAGCCCTCTGAAAAGAAAATTTTACGTAATTTGGGAAACCTCGAATTTTTTCAATCGCAAATTGAACTATGAGAAGCAAATATTTTCCAACATCCAAGAACGGAAAAAACTGCACCGAAATCTCAGCTTTACAATGGTGTAATTAAAAAATATTTTAAAACCAAATTCAGGGGAGAAATTTGTGTTTGAACGCGGAAAAACGTGCATTTTTTAAGGAAATCAGCGCTCCGTTAGACGATCTGAGGGGTCGGACGCCGCAGTTGACCGCGAAGCCTCCAGGAGGCCGGAGCGCTGATTTCATTGAAAAAAATGCACGTTTTTCCGCGTTGTTGAGATACGAGTAGGATGTACAGCGCCTCTCCTCCTCGCCTGACTTCAAAGTGAAATTTGGGAAAATCGACCATCATCAGAGGTGGTTCAGCTGTTATATCCATTTCATCAATACCATTTTTCGCAACAACGTGATAACTAGAAATCGTCCGATCTCCATACACATGCCACCGTTTAGCGGTAGATTTTTCCCACGTTTTTGACGCAGATGATTTTATAATATCCCACGACTCGTTCGATCTTAGAATGAAACGAGAGTTCCGTCTTTTTAACAAAACTGAAGACAAGGAATTATACATAGTAAAATATGGTAATGATCCTCACAAAAAGTTTCACAACAGGTTTTTTTTCTCTGAGTTTCTTAGGAGGGACAATAACGAAATGAATAATTATCAACGTACGTGTATTATTGACGTTTGTCGACGGATGATGTTCATTTTTTCTGCTTTTAAAGAATTCGTTATGATGACACGGCGATGATTAGGCGTTAATTGCTGAAGGAGTCCTAAATCCACAACTATGAAAACTTCGCGAAAAATCTAATTGCAACCGTGCAATTGCGTTGTTGAAAAGAATTAATTTATTATGGTATGATTTAGTTTTAAAAATGATTTTTCTTTGCCAATGTTAGAAAACGATTATCTTGTACCGATTTTTCGATTATTGATTTTCTTGCTTTGTGTAGGTACAATTTTTTTAAATTCTGACTACAATTGTGCACAAAATTGTATATAAAATACTTCATGCTGGGCAAATCCTGGGTTAATCCTCTTGGACATTCCGTCAGAGCTGCGTTTCTTGCAGAATCCCCCTGGTGGTACTTTTTTTGAAAGTACCTACTAGTTTTATTATTAAAAATAATAATACTGTAGTTACATGTTTCATACATATTAATTATTTACATTTTCTACTAATCTACCATTACTAAAGCTGCATTTCCTTGTAGTGAATTTTTGTTGCATATTTGGCGACTCAATGGTTTTTACAGCATTATTCTTTATTCATTCACTTCGTCTTTAAACCGATTTTCTACGAAAAATTTAATGTTCGTTAACAGTTCGATGACAAAAAAAAATCTATCAAAATCGACGATCATTGATTGTGAAGAGACGATTAACCGGTGAAATCGATTGTTGACTTCCGATTTTATAACTGTTGGAAAAATCTATTGTTGACTTCCAATGTTATAATCGATGAAAAATCGATCGTTGACTTCCAATGTTATAATCAATGGATAAATCGATTGTTGACTTCCGATGTTATATCGATGGGAAAATCGATTTTTGACTTCCGATTGTTATAATTGATGGGAAAATCGATTGTGAAAGTCTAATTTCTCATCCCTATTGTACTGCATGGTGTTCACATCAAAATTTTATTGTAATGTCACTTTGTCACCAAGTAATGATGTATGGTATATATTCTATCCAGTATTTTTCTAACGTAAATTTTCGGTATTGCATGTGTGGGTTTAGTTTCCCAAATTATAAGAATACAATTATTGTTAACGTACCTTATTGAAGAACACGTCGTAACTTGCAAGTACAGGAGTACAGGAGGCGAGCACTGGCGATGTAACGATCATCATTCAGTCAGTGGTCCTATTTATAACGTCCGGGTGAAGGGAAAGTGAAGGGATTAGGAAAAGAAAGTTTGTTTGTCCTGTCCAGTGAAAGGGAGAGATTAAGATATATCTTAGGTTAACTTATAAGTCCCATTAGCTATTAAATAGCTAAGTCCTATGAATTATTCATAGTTTTTCATCACTTAAAGTTTCATTAGTGATATATTAATTAATCTCTTCCTTCACTGGACAGGACAGAAAACCACTCTTCACCACGTGGTCTGGTCACCACGTGGCCCCTTCCTTCTCTAATTGCAATAACTTCATTTTCCCCCTAAATTCTTTGAAATTACATTACCTGATTGATTCCAAATTTGGGCAGAATTTCGAAATATACGTAAGTTTTCTCCTTGAAAAAAGTACCCTTCATTCTGCCTCACTGTGGGTGGAGGTATTTCGCGCGTACGAGGGTGCGTATCATCGAGGGGAACATGACACCACGGAGGCTGTGAAACACGAAAAATATAGTGCCCCCGTCCTGGAGGGTTGAAAACACGAAAATGCGAGTTAAAAATGGCGCCTCTTGAAAATGTTCACCCCGTCTTTTTTGACGGGTCTGGTTAAACGTCATTTTTAATGAAGAAACAACGTTTTTAACGACCTGGAGGTCGCATATGTCGCGTGTTCTCTTTTTCGTTAAAACGTGTTTCACTTTTCAAAAACCACCTCGCTTCGGGTTCTCCCTGTTGTTCAACACTGTAAACCCCGGCTTTTCGAAAAATAATGCTTAGAGGGGATGGTTTTTAACCTGGTAATTGATAGCACATCACTCATAATTCTTCTCATTTTCGATGCCCCTCCTTTTTCCGCCTCGTTGGTTTTCGAAAAGTCAAGTTAATACCGCAATTTATTTTGGGAAACAGGTCGAATTTTTCGAACGCGGGGTGAGTTCTTTTAACGTTTTGAAAACTCATCTGTCATTTCGTGGGGAGATGTGAACGTAAATAAATTATGGAGATCCATTAGTTGAAAGAATGAAACATTTGCGTCCGTCCCACGTGTAGAGGCAGTTCTGCTGATCAGTGACTTTTCTGTAAATTTTGCTGTTGCATCGGATGTTCACGACAAAATTTTGTACATAGGTACTTATCAAAACAACTCTGACTTTTTTTGTTAGTAAAAAATAAAGGTATGTTTCATTCTAATAGCATCCCAAAATGCCTAGAAACTAGACTCTTTATTACTAAAATCATGCCTCAAAGATTGTAAACATGTATGTTAAATACTAACAACACGCTTCCGAGGCGTGTAAGATTTTAGAAAGACGATTTTCAACTCTAACAAGTACATGGGCGTTCGCCACTGACTTACTGGAAGAGAGGAGGCTTAGGATGGCATATCTGGAGAGGCTAAGGTACCCACCAAACACGCCTAGAGGCGTGTTGTTAGTATTTCAGGGTCATGGGAGACCAATGCAATTATCTCAACTATTGAAATTGATAATGAAACTCTCTCTACAACCTTACGTAGGACCCAATAATTTGGAGAAATTTTCGGTCGATTTAATGGGCTTGGGCATTATTTATATGTTTAAATCTCTAGAGACCCAAAAAGCGACATAACTTCTTGTTATCGATAGCTCGAGGTAAATAGCTAATGTTTAAATAGTATTAAAAACTATAAACAACTTCTTAAAGCTCGTGATCTTGAAATAATCAAAAAACGGGATATTTTAAGAACATAATGATTAAATTTGAATAATTTAATAATAATTACGTAGTGGCCTCCAATACTTCTGCAAACTGCATTTCAAAAAAAAAAAAAAAAATGGCAGCGATTAACGCGATAAAATTGAATAATTGGCTCTGGTGCCCCTTAACCCTTAGACATGGTGTAAGTAATAATTATCAACTCTCATGACTTGTACGACAAAAAATTTGCAGGATTTTTTGACCACATCTGATGGCTCAAAACCAAAACACTTGCAAAATCGATTTCTTACCTCATAATGGTCACAATTTCAATCGAATTTCGAAGGACTCTTTGGAGTATTTCACATTCCCCCTACTAAGAATCTGTCTCTAAACCGTTTTTATTTTCTTCGAATAAAGAACATCAACTGTTACAGGATTAACGACAAGTGTGGGTAGTTTTAAGGAATCACCTTTTGCAGGACAAGGAAAAATCCCATTCCTGCAGCATGAGAAATGACCAAATTTTTAGAGTTTCATTTGTTGGCCTTCAAGTACCTACCTCAAAAAGTACTCTTTCCGTTCCAAAAGTACTCCGCGAACTCATGGAGTACCCACGAGCAAATTGTTGATTTTTTCGATTTTCAGTTTATCATACTGGATGGATGTTGGATCCGTTTTGAAACTTTTAGTAGTCAATATTTATGAGTTATTACGGTTTCGGGTACAATTTCGAACATGCGATGCTGAATACTCAGCATCAACTAAATCAATAATTAGAAAAAGAAGGGTACAATTTTAATTATTTGACATTTTATTTTTGATTGTATCAGAAATTTTGTGCTGATTCCACATATCGATGACTAAGAGACAACATGTGAATCTAGTGTTGAGGTCCCCTTTTCTGTTCGAACCAATGGAAATTTTTAATTTCAAGTTGAGCAACATTTGTTATGAACAACAGTTGAGACAACAAGTGTTATCACCACGTTTAGCTACCTTTTATACAGATCCAAAGCAAGCAAATAGAAGAGTTTTTTCGTTCTGAAACCAGTAGAATTTTCTTAACCATCGATGTATACCTACCATTTATTTATAATATTATAACGATGATACCCACACAAAAATGCCTTAGATCACGTTTTTGTCAATTTTTTTACATTAACCCTTTAGAGTTGTCCAAAATTCGTAATTTCGAATTTTGTTCGTTGTTTAACGAACTCCTCTGTTCATTTGTTGTTACGAAAAATTTCGAGTCTAATTGAAATAGCTAAAAAGGGACAGTTTTTCCTTCTCCCCCGCTAGTAGCGCTTGCAAAGGACATTCCCCTTAAACAAACGTCTCAAGTACCTTCGTGAACCATAAGTTGTAACCTCATCTACTACAAGTCAAACCAACGCTTTACAAGTACATTAATTTAATACGAAACTCATTTCATTCAAAACCCGACTTCCAAAACTGTATAAAATATGAAAACGTTCATTTGAATGTAATATTAATTCTATTCCAACTCACAAGATCCCCCAGGGCGGCAGGTAGGCGAGATGACTATGTGAACAAGCGGGGACCCACCTTAGAAAAACTATTAAATATTTATGTTCGAAGGTGTGCTACCTTCCCGATGACTCAACTTATAATAATATCCCGAAACCGCAAAGAGAAAAAAATCATTTGCTTCTTCCTTCATAAAACTTACATCACTCGTATTAATAAATAATCCAACAATAATGTATGCTTCTTTCACTCCAATCTTTTGTTTCGAAATCGTCATTTGCATAACCGAATTGCATAATTTCGATCTCGTTCGGTCGATCGACGTGAAGTTGACAGTTGACTTAGCGGATCAAAGTTTTTACTGCTTGAGATTGACGAGCAGGCAATGTTTATTACTCACAATTTACTGATATGAAAGACAAACAATGACTGTTCCTAGATGAAAGAAAAAACGGTTGTCACGCTGGAAAAATATTTATTTATTCATAGTCGTTTCGATGTATATCTTGGGTTTTATTTGAATTTCGATATTTTACTGGATGCGTTACTCAGCAGTTCGTGTGCTCATCAGAGGGACTTAACGAAGAACAGTTCCACGGGTTGTTGTCAGCAATTTCTTATAATTTTTTTGCTTCTTCACTGAAAGGAAATAAAGCTTCATATTCGTGCAGCAGGTCAAAAGAAGTCTGCTAAGTGGGTGTGGCACATAGCTATCTCGTATCCATTACACGAACGTACACATCTCAAAACTTCAATCGCCAAGAGGGTACTTCTACCCTCCAAATGATCACAGGACGATGATACTAATGATCCGATCACAATGAATGTGGTAAGGGACCATCTACACCCTAATCTGCATAATTCATGAATATTTCATCGAATTCAGATGGAAACTGTAGTGGAAATGGACTGTTTCATGGGTTTTACATTTGCGCATGCGCAAAGCCTACTATCAGTCCGGAGGAGATGATTTTCATAGGGGATCATTTATACTCCAATTCTTACAATATCCTTACACTTCATCAAAATCTGACATTTACCCGTATAGTTTTGCCCGTTACAAATATTTGCGACCATTCAGACTGACAGAGAGGCTCGAGACCAAAATTGTTCAGGAAGGTGAAACAAGAAAGGCAATTTTGATTTTGGAGAACATTTTGAACCTTGAGGGTTGAAAAATAATGCTCCCACCACCTTCGTTGATTCGGAAGCAATAGGTACTTGAAAAACTTGAACAATCTTATTTGTTTTGTGCAAAAAATCTTATTTTCGGACTTCTGATTGGAGCTTTTCTTGCTGCCTGCCATCTCCCATGTAACTGAATCCGTAAATAAAAATTAGCACGTTTAAATTTTTCAAAAATGTCAAAATGTTCAAAAAGTGGTTTTTATCCGAATAAACATGTTCTGCTTGATTATAATCGATCAACAGTCGACGTTGAGAAGATTGTGGTGCTGTGAGGTTTTTCTCAATTCAAGTAAACAACCATTTCAGGTTGAATTTTCGTCCTGCTGTCATTCATGGCTGTTCTTATTGCCTCACCTCCTCGAGTGGAGAGGGATTCAGCAGCCGACAGATTCGAAAAATTATTAGGACGCGATCCCTCCCGAGATTGGTCACCAATCCACGTAATTACCCAACGTTTTAGATGCCCAAATTGAGCATACTGTCATCACATACTAATTATCGCTTATCTGCTAGCAAAATTGACTCAAAGTGGCCTAACGAATATCAAGCTACCGTCAAAGTTTTGGAGCTGACAACTAAATTCTGTTATCCACCTATTTGAATGAGATATCCGAAATCGGATTTGTGTGGAGTTTATTGGTTTAAAAGATTTACCGCGGTCTTCACCATTGATTGACCGTTTCCCGCTCAATCCGAGGTTTTTTTCCTATTGATTCCGACTTCCCCTTCCGCGACTGTCCATCCGCCCTCTTTTTTTCTTTTTTTTAAAACTTTTTTCCTTTTTTTTAAAGAGAAAAAAATCCTTAACAAGGTTTACGGTTTTACCACCACCCCCCTTCAGGACAACCGATTTTCGGCCCCCCCTCTCGTCCCTCTTGAAGCTTCAACATGATTATTCACTGCGCCCATACATGTTAAATTTCAATCATTCGCGTCGTTTCCGAGACGCGCAATCGAATTATCTTCGACTCCCCAATACCTTCACACACACGTGCGATCTCCTGTCCTTACGGCTTTCCACGCACTACGACGGGCGAACGACGATCGCTCCGTTTCCGAAAGGGTTTGAACGAAGTTGAACGGGAACAAAATAAAAATGGAAGATGGAAAATTGGTCGCGAATTCAATTTTTTCCCTCCGCCCAATTCTCGATTTTTCATATTTTCTCGTACGTGAAACGTTTGGAAAAAAAAATCGACAAATCTGCTTTAATGGTGGTTTGTAAATTATGTATGTAAATTGCATGTAAAAACCGTAAAAAAATTATAACCTACATCTAATACATGAAATCCCAACCATAGGTAGGTACGTGGGAGACCCGGGTTCGATTCCAGGCCGCGACATCAAACATTTTTTTCACATATCTACGATTTGTTTTTGCCTGCTTTTAGCAAGCTTTTCAGCTAGTTTATATTAAATTTAAAATTTAAATAAATTAAAAATACCACATACGTGAGTTATTATTTAAAAAATAAATAGGTAATTAAAGTATTTTCGTAAAACGCAGTAATTGGAATTAACCTGTGCTGTGACCTCCTCCTGCAAGAACATAATATTTTGTAATAAACAGCATGTGTTACCTCTAGAGGCAGGTGACCAACTCAACATCTCTCCATATACATATACGTCCTTATACATGTAATTATACGTATACGTCCAGCAGAGTCTCACCTGAGTAGATAGCCCCCCTCGAGGTAGCACAACGAAGCATTCCACTTCAAAACACTATCCTGTTGACTGTTGACTCCTAAACTGATCATTGTTAACGAGTTTGAGAAGAAAATCATCCTACTTACCAAACCCACATCGTAGTATTGCTTTTGGGCCGACATTATCATCTTCATTTCCGTCGTTTTAACGGTTTCGGGCCAGTCGAGATCCTCCCTCACATCTTTATCCTTCATCAGAGTAAAGTATTACCTTTTGCCAATTCCACTAATTCATATTTGAAGTCAGTTTCCCGGGGGGGGGGGGGGGGGGCGCTAAAAATGTGCGTAAAGTGAGTTTAAAGACGACCGGACCATCAATCACGACGAAGAACAAAGTGGACGGCAAATAGCATCGTAATTATGTGAAGAAATAATCTGTCATAATTGTAAAATAAAATTTTTTAAAGATATGCAGACTTTATTTATTGATTGATAGTAGTAAGCCATTTTTATGTATCCTGCATACCTTTAGGATCTTCAGAATTCACAATACTACAATTTATCTAGTACACTTCTTCAAAGTCAGTGAACAGTGATTTTGACTCCTAGCTGTTCACCAGGCTGTTTTGATATGAGAATCTGATAAGTCTAGTGTCTACATTTCACGTCTGTATTTTTCTTAGTAATTGCATATGAACTAACCGTAATTTTGTTTCCAGGTGAGTGTCAAGAATTGGTCATGGTGTCTCTTCAACCCTGGGATACGGTATGCATTTTAGATTTCATCATGGCGCTGAGTGTATTCGTGGCAACATTTTTCAGTATTACGATTTTCAATCACCATCGGCTTCTAACAAAATCGGACCATTAGGTCCAGAGAAATAGGTGAAATTGAAAAATCAGTTGGCCGTTGGTGCATTTCATAGGACACCGAAGTCAATGTTCCAATTTTTTGCACAAGTCTTAATCAATTTCCAGGAGATTTTGATGGGTTTGGCGACAATTATCGAGTCTTCAGAAATTGATTTATTCAAATTTGAAAATTTTAAAATTTGAAAATGTAAAGAAGCCCAAATCTTGCAATTTTTTTTCGGCCTCAAATTCGGATTCGAAGCCCTTGACAACCCCCTCGTTCCGTATTTTCCGTTCAAAAGTTCGTGTTTCGACACGAAACGGCAGGAACGGTTCCTCGTGACGTCACGATAATTTGGAAGTTGATGACGTCACATACATATCTTACTTTATTTGACCCTCTTCCAATTGTAGGATACCCTCCAAGTTCCACATTTTAGGAGGGACTGTGGTCTTTCTGAGAGGGTCATAAAAACGTTAGGTTGGAGGGGTCTAGGGGATACTATAGCTGCTTAAACCACATAGAAATCGACCTAAAATAGTGATAAGAACTGCGAAAAATTGATCAATACAATAATGGTGAAAGGATGGAGCAAGAAGGAGGAAGGGTGTCATATTTTTTACTAAATATTGAGTATTGAAAAGTAGAAAAAGTAATAAAGGAAAATAAACCTTTCCAATCGAGCAAGAACAAAATTGCTCCCCCCCTTCTTCCTTCAAAATTTGATGGTAGGTATACCTTTCAAAGTAGGTACGTAGAATCCAAAAATCTAATAAAATTTTTCTGCCACTTTCCTTAGTTATCATGACGATTTTGATGAAATTTGGTAGGGGTTGAAATTTTCTAAACTCCCTAGCTCAAGAACTCCCGACATAAAAGTATTGTTTTTTTCATCAATTTAAAATAGTATTGAATTTTTAGAATCGAATGAGACTACCGAGAGCTCTGTATGACCAACCATGCCATCCTTATAAGGACTTGAAGGTAGGAATAAGCAAAAACACGAGTGTGAATCGTAAATGAATCCTCACTGAGGGAAATAGGCCAAAGATTTTCATGTGACAACCAAGAACCAAATTCCATTATGAATATGAGGGCTCCCAGAACTACCGGATAACGATGTTTTGGTGTGAAAATAAAGTTGATAAGTGATCTTTGAGTGATAAATAATAAAGGAAAACCCGGGTGATCTATATAGAAAAATAATTCATGGTTGTGTAATAATTTGCGGCGTTTTATTCCAAAAACCAACTCAATTGAAGTTCTGACTCTCTTGGAACTCGAGACATACGATGACTTGAAAGGACCCTCAAGACCTTACAGTTCACCAGGTGATCTAGGAACCACAAAATGTTGATAATATAATCACTAGCTGAACATATGGTCAGTTGTAGAATTAAAGATTATTTGAAAAAAAATATGGAGCAAAAAGCAAAATTGCTCCAAAAAGTTTATCACTCAAGATCGGAAATAGGTAGTTGAAAATACGTAGTCTGAATGGATTTGCAACGACCTATTTTCATTTCCTCCTATCATTCTATAATTCTTGTCGTTAAAAAAATATTAATTACTCGCGAATTCTCCTGAATTCGACGTTTTTAATTATCATTCGGGTTATAAACGCTCAAATGTTACTACTCAATTTCGTCTTTGCTGGTTCCATTTTTGTAATAACTTTTTGATTTGTAGAGCTCTGGTTGTGTGGACAATTTTAACAAAACAACTGTTTATTCGATAAATGACAAATGTCATCGATCGTTTTTGTTACTCTTTGTTTCACTGGTAAACCAGCTCGGAAAGTTTTGTCCCAAAGCTGAGATATATTTTCTACTTTTGGTGATCGGTGGAATTCAGGGTATAATTCACGTGAGGATTGAATATGCCTTCTCGTTCTTCAGAAGCGAACGGAGTTTCTCACTATGAGTAGGCAACAGAATTCACCATAAATATATTCGTTGGTGCTTTGTACGTGTTTGGTAGCACAAGTCCTATGTGCAAAAAATAAAATAAGAAATTAATAAATAAATAAAACATTTAAAAAATTGAATTAATTAATTTTGTTTTAATTTTACAAATTAAAACAAATTCTCAATTTCTCAAATTTTGAGAATATGAAATAACTTATTATTTGGTTCAAACTACTCTCAATCATTGTGTTTCTGACTCTCAAATGTATGCAGACGGTAATATGAGTTTTAATTCAAAGAAAATACAATTGAAATTCAAAAAAATTTTGAAACATATTTTTTTTAAAATTGGGTAATTATATAGCTTTGCATAGTAGGCTGAACCAAAGTGTTTGCTCCGATGAGGTGCCTGTAATCGTATCCTCCTAGTGTTATGGATGTAGAGGACTTTGAGTGAGACCTGTGGACGGCAGTGGCTTTGAAGAGCAGCACCGGTCCCTCAAAAATGTATTGAAAGTCTCATTTTTCAGTAACGGGCCGATCCGATTTTCCTTCATCGGCGTCCAATATTACAGGACATTGTCGAGTGCAACTTTCATCGAAATCCATCAGAACTTTGTTTCCGATTTCCGACAAACTATTACTCGAAAACCCCTGCCTGTTCCTTCAAAATGTTCCTCTCAGCTTCGGAGGCCGACGGCCTTTTGCCAGGTCGTAATGGAAGTTTTTAACGACCGGGCCGAGGGGCCAGATTTTTCCTCGAGACTGGTAAAGCATCGTTTGAGACGAAGTAGCGGTCTTCAACAACTATTTTATGGGCCGTGATTTCTTAGCGCCACTAGGCTGCTGCCGTCCGTTTTATTCCCTTCAGTCTAAACTGCAACTTTGTCACTGACGGTAGTTTTGTAGAGTTGGAAAACGGGGTTGTTTCAAAAATATTCACATGGAGGCAGTTGAAACTCAATCTACGGCATATGAAAGTCCAACGTAATTGTTAAGAGGGCTACATAGGAGCAGACGATTTCCAACCAACTGTAAGGCGTGTTACAATCCAACATCTTGGTCACTTCATTCGTTTAACAAGGAAGTTTACAATTAAGTTACTAAAACTGTAAAAGTGTGAAGATTTTCTAGTTCCAGAGCAAGTTTTCTCTACTTTGGCTCTGTGCTAGCTGTCATAGGAGAGATCACAGTTAAAAATTGTGACTCCAGAGGCTTCAGATTTGGCAGCTTGGTTCATCTTCCTCGATTGGATCAGTATGTCGTGGTAGCCATTAGATGGGAAGCCAGGAGCAGTTTGGCTACGCTATGTAAAGTATACTCATATTGTGTCCTCTGCCCAACAAGAATACAAGTTGGCTCCTCAAACTACATTGTCGAACCAGAAGTCTTCAACGTTTACATAACACCTTTTTCAAGGGAGTGTTCATCAACGTCAGATTTTCAAGTTCATCCCATCGGAGGAATCAGCTAAGTCAGTGATTGTGACTCCAGAGGCTTCAAGTTTGGCAGCTTATCAGGTTTATCGTTCTCTGTTACATCAATATGCCCATACATCCATTGGATGGTCATAAGTTCAGGATTTTCAGCTACGAGGAGAAATTTGGCTACGCCATTGTTTTCAATCGTCTATATCTTCCAATATGAGTACGGGACAGCTATACGATGGGTACTCATACAAGTTCAATCAAATTCAGTGCATCCATCAGATACTCTGGCTCTCAAGAGGCCTGTTTGGCAGATTGATCGGCGTCATCATTTCCGATCAGATCAATATGGACAGGTATTCATTTGACACTAATCAGATGGATTTCTATCTACCAAGATCAATTTTTCAACGTCGAAAACAACATAGTTCGATACCTGTCCCAGACGACTACTGGATAACTTTTCACGCGCTATTTCAGACGGGTGTAACTTTGTCAACTTGGTCAGCTTTGAGGATCGCTGGGCCTGGTATCCACAGGAATGTTATTATTGGCCAGGTTTTGGATTCCTCCACTCGAGAGGAATCCAAGACGATTTCATCCATAGGAACGAACGGGTTTCGACAACTTCCTCGCTACAAGATTTAGTATACAATGAAATTCATAAATAGGAGGAGAAGAGCTAATGCCGATATAACATCAGATTCTTTTAATAACATTCTCGTATTATTCAGAGAGAAGACGTCCATAATGAACTTCCTGAAGTGGCTTCGAGTCGAGGAACGTATGGAAAATTAATGTGGAGTCGTCAATTGCTTTTGTTGGAAGGATGAGGCGCCTCCATCATTCTTACTGTCAAGTTTCGCCCTTCCCCTCGAAATATTATTACCGAGTCTATTTATTTACTTATATTAATGATGGTTGGCTTATTGTGGTGACGCTCTTGCATGAAAGTTTCGAAAAACAAATTATACTTTCGAGTTTACTGCCGCCTCCGAAATGGATTTGAACCTCGAGTTAGAATATTTATCGATAATCGTGTTCCTGACAAAATTGATGATCATCAATGTTCAACGAGAGAAACCAGTTTTGCAGCAAGAACTTATTGTTAGAAGGTATTTCTCATATCGAATCAATCTATTTTTGGAATTTCACCGAAGACTAGACACAAAACTATGCTTATCATACAAAACAAATTCTCTCAATTGCCCCAAAATTACTAAACTGAACAAAGAGAAAATTTGCCAAAAACAATAGGTATTTGTGGATGGGGAATTTCGCCAACCACATGGTAGTCTATTTTACTCGAAGTGCCCAAAAGGGAGAACAAAGGAAGTGTACTTCTTTGTTTCTTCTGAGAGTGGAAACTGTAGCTACCCGTCCTTCAGATCTGATTTTGTAAAGTAAACCACCTAAACATGAAATTATATCGTCCATGAGGGGAAACGGAAATGGGTCAAGCTCAGTGAATTCGTTTATCTTCCTGTAGTCGGAGTGAGCCATTCTCTTTCGGCACAATCACGCTGGGTGAGGCGTACTCCGACTCTTGATTGTCTGATGATCCCTTTGTCCAATAGCTCCCTGATTTTGGTTGGGCCCATACAAACTTCTCACAATTCAGTCTGTAAGGTTTCTGTTTGATGACGGGGGAATTGGGAATTATGTCTTACCGACTGCGCCAAATTGTAATACCTAACAGGAATTACAATAAATTATAATAATTATTATGAAATGAGATTCTGTTTCAGATCATTACATAAAACTATTTTATTCAGATATTTATTTGTATGGCAAACTACTGTTGCTTAGTAACCATAATAAACTACTGAAGTGTACTCAGTTGTTACATCAATCGAAGTGGTCGTATTTTCAATTGATTTACTGATAATTGATTTACGCGGTGTCTCCATGTGATGCCTACTATGAACCATTTCCTGTGCATTATATCGCGATCGTATTCAGTTATATACATTATAATAATACAATGTACGAGATCAATAAGACCGATTTTAAACAAATTGTTTTATTCTAATAGAATTACAGTTTTATATTGTCACCCTCAAAATAACTTCCTTCTGAAGCCACAAAGCGTTGAAGAAGGTTCTTCCACTCTTCATAGCAGGGCTGGAACTCCGATAATAGAATAGCTTTCGGTTAGTCACAGCCGTTTGAATGTTTTCGAGTGTCCCAAAATGTGATCCCTTGAGATGATTTTACAATCTCGGCACGAGGAACAATTCATTAGGACTCAAGTCAGGCGAATAAGGAGGCTGAGGAGCCACAAGAATGTTTCTACTGGCGAAAACTCGTTTATTGAAGTTGATGTGACAATTTCGTGCTGCGACATGTTCTGTTTGGTCTAACACAAAAGTCCCTTTTTCGAAGTTCTTCAAGAACCTCCCGGAAAAAGTTAAAATCTCTCTTCTCAAGGGACACTCGAAAACACTCAAAAGCCTTTAACAGACCATCTGAAGGCTATTCCAGTATCGGAGTTCCAGCCCTGCTATGAAGAAGGTAGAACCGCCTCCAGCGCTCTGTGGCTTCAAAAGGAAGTTTTTTGGTAGTCGACAGCGTAAAATTGTAATTCTATTGGAATAACAAAATTTAAATGAACCAGTCGTATTACTTAATTTACGGGACCAGCGGTATTCTCTGCAATGTACGGTTGTCTCTGCAATGTTTTTAGTATCTACGGTTGCCCTCAAACTATTTTCATCCCGTCAAAGCTCACGAAATTTACCCACTACAACCAACAACCGAAACAAACATTCGATAGAAATGACTGGAATGGAATAAAAGAAAAAAAACGGGAAAACATTTCCTTGAATGGCGAAGCTGCAACATAAAAAGGAAGGAAGCCCCTCGGCAAAGGGTCGGTTAGCATTCCTTCCCCCGACCCCGCCTTCTTCGGGATTATTGTTTTGAATTATTTCTCAAGTTTTATTATTAATATCTTTTGAGCCAGTAATTTTTGCGAGGAATCCTTGCGGCGCCTCGGAAATAATTTAATTTTTCTTCGTTTGTCGGATGAAAAGAGGGCCAAAGACGGGGAGGAGGGTTTTTAGAGTAAGAGAAAACTCGGGATTCCGAAGATAGGAGAAGAATCCGTTTTACGAAGTTCTCGCCTCGAGTTTTCGCCGTTGAAACCGAGAAAAGTAAAATTCAAGGAAAATTGCTTGGACAAACGCCTGAATCTAACACGAATAGAATAATTTCCATGAAATAAAGCTCAACGAATTATGGAGAAATGGCTATAATTCGTATTTGATTGAGGGACTCATAATTGTTGTTAGGATTTTTTACTGTATTTTACTGTTATTTTTTCTACTTCTCCAGCTGAAACCGGACTGGAGAATTCAATTTGGAGAAAAAAATTTGGCAATTTGAGAGACATCCTTCTTCTTGTCTCTTTAATGAAATAATATAAAATCCTCGCCTTGCTTGAGGTACATAAATTCGTCTCTTTAGGGTTTATGTGAACGTGATCTTGGTTTGATCTCAATGTATAATCACTTCCTCTTGATTTAACAGTCAATTTTTGACCGTGATCGATTGAGTGATGAGAATATACAACTTGGTATTCATACTCATAATTCAGAAGTGAAGGCATATTAATTGCACGTTCGTGACCGCATTGAGGAATGTACCGAAGGCAAACGATGAATCCGTAAAGAACCAACTAAGAAAGACAATTTCAACACATCATAATGAATTCATCCCTTCGTTTTTTTTCATTTATCAACCGAGTTGCAATAGAGTAGTTGCACCAGGGAGAAGAAAATGCAATTCATCCACTCAGAATTGATCCTTTTTTGGAACTTGAAGGATTTTCAATGCCTGGTGATTCCAGAGTGAACTGAATTTTCTTTTAAAAATCGCCAATTGTCAGTTTAGAAATTTTAAATTTCTAGCAATTTTTTCAGGCCGTAATTTTTTTAAATGTCAAAAAAACGTCTGGACATCGTAGATTGTAGATGAATCCGCGGATCAGGGTGATGGGAGCCCAAAGCGCTGAAGCCTAATGGCTTTTTGTGCTATTCCACGGATTCTGTTCCTAGTAAAAGAGTCCCTTTGGTAACGTATTTCTTTAAAGGACATGGTATTTCTTCAAAATTTGTCTACTAAATGAATTTCACTATTTAAAAAAAAGTCTGTGTTAAAAATTTTTATCAGCCAAAATTCATGAAAATGTCGAACAATTTCTGAAAGCGATTTTCTCTGAAAACGCCCTTCATGTCGGTCTAGAAAATGTCCATCTTCCGATAATTTGTCATCTGTGATAATTTAGAACAAATCCCAGAGTTGTCGACGTTATTTTGCAAGCTTTCCAAGTTGAAATAGTATATTTCCTTTAAAAAATCTATAAGTGTAATTTTTGAGAATTTTCATAGATCACTTTTTGCTTCCTCACTACCGAAGGTAGGAAAGCTTTGTATTCGTGAAAGAAGTGAAAAAAAAAAAAAAAAATGTCCTCCAAAATCAAAATTTCCACTTGCTTTTTGCGTTTTAGAGCTTCCCGAACAATTTTGGTTCCGTGTCTGTCTGTCGGTCTGTCTGTCTGTCGGTCTGTCTGTGGTCAATCCTTGTCCCGGGCAAAACTATACTAACCTGTGGTCCGATTTTGATGAAATTTTCAGGGATTGTGCGGGTTAGGTCCTAGACGGTCCCCTATCAATTTCAGCACCTTCGGACCAATAGGAGAGAGTGCGCATGCGCAAACGTGAATTTCCTGGAACCTCGGTTTCTCGGTTTCTAATGAACCGATTTTGCTCAAATTTGGAGGTTAGTTAGGCACTAACTTCTAAGAGACACCCTATAAGTTTCAATCAAATTGGTCAAGCAATAGCCGCTGCGCATGCGCGAACTTTAAATTTATTGTTACAACCAAAACTCCGCAACTATTCAACCAATTTCGATGAAATTTTCAGGGATTGTGTGGGTTAGGTCCTAGACGGTGGACCGCTAAATAAAGAATCATAATTTTTTCGCCAACTGATTCTATACGTCCATGTTACAATGAGTGAGGAAGCTATACTGCCCACCCAACTTGGCAGACTTTTTTTAATTTTACGAAAATCCATAAAAATGTTTTAAATATTTTTAATTAATTTTTTAAAACTACTTATTTATTCTTCTGTCACATTGAAATTTTGCCCTTTATGCTCTTTCTGTATCAACTTCAAAATCAAAGTAAAATAACTAACTTTCTTCTTTCTCTCCCAAAATGTCTAGGCTTGGATATGCCTGTTATACGTACGAAAGAAAAACCCGGTTAATTTTTTTTTCCTGACGGTCCAACGAGCTCTCGGTAATGGTTTGAGAAATTGGCTCTTGTCCCATTGATGTAAAATGTGCAATTAATGTTTCCAACGGTCGGAATTCCCTCGACGATCCCCCCACCCTCCCTTCTGTACCACGCGTCGCTTCATTTGCCATATTCTAAACGTTTATAATTGGACGTGAAAAGGTATATATCCCCGCTTTTAACTGCCTATCCAGCTATCCCCCCTCCGTGGTGTAACTCGGTTGGCAGTTACCGAGCTAATTACGTCTCTTTTTCGTTAAGGTTTTTCGTGTTTTTGTTTATTTAGAGGGTGAACCGGGGGAAAAACAGAATTAACTAATAATTTTTCTTTTCCCTTCGCATCATCGTGCCGTCACATGTTTTCGAAAACGAGACCGCCATGTTGTGTGGCGTCGTAATATACCGAATACTCGAACGAGCCCATTTCGGTTCATAGTTGGTGTAGGGAAACCTACAAATTTATTATAATACGAGTATAATAATTAGTAGGTAATAAACCGTACATGGATCAGAGCAGGGGGATTTCCACCCCTTTTGACCAACCTCAACCGTGGAAGAGGATGAGGAGGTAGGGAGACTGCCGCCCTCTGGTGGCCCAAGCCTAATGGACAGTCAGGTGGAAGCTCTGAGCCAGTTACTTTTTCTCTCTCAAGTCTTGTTGTTCGATGCTATAAAACCTTACCTTCTCCAACTTTGTTGAACAAATTTGCCCAACATTTGTTCTTCATAAAATTTGTCATTTTCGGTGCTACGCCCTCATCCTTCTTGATACCTACGGACTGATTGTGCAGGAATCTTTCTTGTTACCACTTTCCGTCGAGTATCAAACCTCTTCCAAATTCTCCAGACAACAATTTAATTGTGCAGGGTTTTCCCTGGTAACACCCATTTAGTCAAACCTCAATCTAAATAGCTCAATTGTGTGGGGTACTACCCTGGTAACACTTGCTGTATCCTACCTCCTCTGTACCTCCTACCTGATTTTGCAAGGAATGGTCGTTGGAAACACTGACACACCTCACCTCACCGAGAACCAACTAAATTTAGAGAAATTCACTTAAATTTAGAGCTATGGCTTCATAAAAAGGAAAAGCTAAATAAGGCCCCAATAACATAGGTCCTTACTGTTAGAAACTGTGATAAAACCATAAGTAAGAAAACTGAAACTTGATCCATCGTAATTGATGACTTTGAGATTAGTGGAGAATAATACAATAAGTGTTTTTAAGGCACGCCAGAAGAATCTAACTATATAATATATAGTTAGACA
Organism: Apolygus lucorum; assembly: GCA_009739505.2. NCBI lineage: Eukaryota > Metazoa > Arthropoda > Insecta > Hemiptera > Miridae > Apolygus > Apolygus lucorum. Next base: position 35,128,778 of record CM019171.2, on the reverse strand, counting down.
TGTATTATGTCAGCAAATAACTGTTGAGAATCAAGCTACTGGTTGAGTAGATACAACAAATATCACCACGTTCTTCCACTCTTTAGAGGATCGGCTGATAGACCTCGTTGAACTATTGCTGAAGTGCGAGCCACACAGTCTGCTAAGATTTTACTGATTTTTTCAAGCAGGGAAGCCAACTATCCTTATGACCCCTGTCAATCCATTTCCCATTCAACAAATAAAGATAACTTTTTTATATGTAATTGACGGCGGCATCGCCAGTATTCAAATTAGGTGCCACCGAAATATAATAAGATCTCTGAATCGGCTTCTCGATGGATCGAATGAACGAAAAGCCTATTGAATCAGGTATCGATACTGGTCGGGTGTATCGATGTATCGAGAGAGGGACAGGCAGTTCGGGAGTACTCCGCAAAAGGAGGTCGGTTGAATTCAATTGTAATGCTATCATATAGCAATGAAAGTGGTGTGATAACGTCGAGGTATGTGGTAATGTGGTTTGATTTGATTGGGAATGTTTTGAATCCTCATGGTAGTAGTGTAGAATTATGGGCTGGACCTAATTCACCTAGTAACTCTTATCAATAAAAAGTTACATCATTTTTATGAAATTTGAAATTAAATCTCAAAAAACTCCAATTAAAGCTATGTTCATTTACCAAATCTGAGCACATTTGTGTTTCCAGATCAAAAAACCGTTCTTTTCTTAATAGGAAAGGAAAAGTCTTTCGGTTAGTATGAAACGTCCAAGTAACGAGTTATGCTTCAATACGTCCAGTAGCTCCTACGAGCCAATATATACCTACTCGTACGTCCAGATTTCTCATTCCGAACAGCGACCGTCGGATCGTCCTTTGAGAATGCAACGCGAGACATTTCCCAGACGGTCAAACCAGCCTTCCGACTACACTCCCGGAATATTTTTGAATCCCATTGGAAAGGAACCTTTTTCTTTCATCTCGACATATCATTACTCTCGGGAATCGGTAATATCCCTTACATAGTAATCTTGAAGAAACAGAGAGAAAAGAGACGGAAACAGAATCCCTTGTAAACCATATCCACATCTACATACAACACAACTCATACCGAATTCCTAATTATACGTCGTATCGACAGTGGAAAAAAAAGGAATTCTTTCAACTGCGTTACGAAGTAACCAGTCAATTTTATTATTCAGAGAGTTATTCTGTTTTCTCATTATTTTATTAATGAACCCCCTCCAGTCTCCGCTGTTCCTTTCACCGGCATTCCCTTATAGAATCACAAAGTAGGGGAGTTGCTGGTCTGGGAGGGCTGGCCCAAGATTGATGGTGCAGATTTCCAAGTTCGTATCAAACGTAAAAGTCCTAAAGGCCTGGAACACAGTTTTCTCTCCTTCTCCGGAATCAATAATAGCCTCGTTTCGTCTCCATTGCTGGAAATTGGGTTTCGGTTCTTATTTGTTTCATCAGCGACCCTATTACTGACATATTTAGTGAATTGATCATTGCAATTGTACTGTTTTGAGGAAAATTTCATGGAGCATGAAATAATTTCCATACGCTTGTGGTATATTCGAACGAAGAATGTTTGCCAAGTTGGGTGGGCAGTAAAGCTTCCATGTATATGGAGTCTTTTGGTTCTATAATTATTGCTACGGAAACCACACGATGAAGTTGCTGTTTTCCTTACATTACTAAGAAGAGTGCATTCTGTTGATTGAACGCAAAAAAAAAACTTTCCAAAATTTCTAAAAAATAAAAAAAATAAGAGTGAAAATTGTGGTTTTGGAGAACCCATTTTTTTTTTTTTTTTTTGCACAAATACAAGCTTTGTTTCTTCTTCGATAGTGAGGAATTAAGAACAAAAACGAATTGGAAATTATCTATGATTCTAAAGCAATATTTAGGGATTTAGTGGTTGACAAGTGTGACGCACGAGACTGACCTGTGACGGTGACTTTTTCTTCTTGTTTTCGGTTGTTTGAAGTCGTTCAAAAACCAAGAAGGTAGTCTCATCAGCTCCAGATGACTTGGAAGGACTTTTAAAAGGTCTACGAAAGGCTTGATGAAGGGTGTCACCCCGCATTGTGAAGTGTGATCGGAGTTGGGGGTCAACTATTCTTGCAATCAACATCTTCGCGTCTTTATAAAGGTAGATGAGTGTCTGAGATTCAGAATGTCCAAATAAAATGAATTCATGTTCGCACAAAAGATCCAATCGAATTGAAAATTATTTCAAAAACCACAGTAGAAAATCATCCCTTCTGACTATCCCTTTTTTTACTTCATACCGTCTATTCCTGACCTCTCACCGTTGGCAACAATTGAGGGGACAAAAAATATAAATTGGAGGGGTTTCGATTGGAAAATTTCGAAATTTAATTTCACGCGGTCGTAGTTTCCGGAGGCGAGCCTTGGGGGTTTTTGCCGATTCCCGCCAACCGTTTATGCCACCGAGTTGTCCCTTTTTCATGCACAATATTACCTTCATATATTCCCCCCTCTCCCGAAGTTAATTGAAAACCGCAAAATCGAAATCGTCAAACGAAATAGAGACTTCATGGTGACTGTTCCTTTTTTGAAACGAAATCATTATGAAAATTAGTCGATGTTGACAATTGTGATGACAATACCTTATTTCAGTCTTTTTTTTTGTTTCAAAAGGAACTTTTTTTTATAATTTGATGTGATTACAGTCCTTTTTGTGTTACAATGATTACAGTTACCTGGAAGTAACTGTTCCAGTTTCAGTTTTTGGTGCCTTACCTTCCTAAGTTCCTGAATTTAAGGCACGGTTCCTCATCTCATTCCTACACTGCTCTTTCAAAAAAGTGTTGTGAAATGGAGTGTTCTGAATATTTTCTGGGTGGAGTATGAAGAGGTCCAATGAAGTGATCTTGTAGTTTTTAGATCAGTGCAAGGGAGAATATTCTGTCTGGAACCCTCGAAATGCTGACCACAAAGTCAGAAATGGAGATAATGGATAATGTAATAAAATTCTAAGCCCATAGGACCATCTGTATCCCGTAACACATCATCCCTTGTGTCACACACCCCTGGTCTTAGCCCACAAACCACCACTAAGTTGCACATAGGCCAAAAGTCACATCCAATACCCGTGGGGTTTTCACACTCTTTGCCCATTCCTGTCGTTGACCTATACATATACAAAAGCAAGGCTCTGATGATTCAGCCAACTGTAAACCGTAGCAGGTAGCATGGTCTGTGGGCCAGGACGGTTTCCCCAGGAATGCCTCCCAACAGTACCTACAATTTAGCTTCATATGTTGCGAATATGACCCCAAATTCTTCACCAGGGGGGTGACGTATCATCAGACGGATGTCATGTCCAGGGGCAGGGAGAGGGGCACTGCAGTATTGTTTAGTCAGTCTCAAGAAGATAGTGACCCGTGTAATCACAACCAGCCTCTCTCTCTGCCCAGACACTCTCTGAACTCATCTCCTGACCCATTCTTCTATTCGGTAAGTCCGTCTATTATTATAAATGAAAACTCCCACATCCCGTCTGAATGCCTGTTTGATTTCTCTTCCCTCTTCAGTAAGTCGATCCCGACTGGGGATCATAACAAGTTTATGATGCTTGGAAGCCAATCCAAGATAATATGAGTGTTCAGTGTGCTTTTAATGAACCGAAAATAAGAAAAGGAAAATTAAAACCCTGCAAAACCTGACGATTGGCGAGCTCTCGAAATTCGACAAATCACGAGTCTTTCCACGCCATGGGAACTGCTCCTGCTCGACATTAGGCAATTAAATACTGGCAACAACTAAAGGCATCAAGTCTTTGTGTACGCTCAATGTGAAGCTTGTAACTCGGATATTGAAAGTTGGCCCTTATATCAACATAAAATTTTGGTATCACCGAATTCGGCGTTAGAAATGCAAAATTTTGACCCAATTGAAAAAATATATATATGTATATATTGCAGAAAATAATAATAAGTTTGTTATTAGGAGCGAACTCAACTATTATTTGGTAAGTCCTACCTCGACACAAGATAACCTTTGTAACGGCCTCACAGTGTCCATACTACCCTCTCTCCCGAGTATTCGAAACACAGCAAAAATACTCGATGAGCGTCTAGTAAAGGGGCATAACCACTTCGAGATAATACTTATTTCGCGTGTGAAAGCAAAAACTTCAAAAGTCTAGAATCCTCGTCCACTTGTCAAAGAGTGGTCACCTCTTTCCCTCACTCAAACTGGGTAGACCGGGGACTGACCATCAGACTTACCGGGGTATCTATTCCTCGAGTACTTCCTTCACCCTCACCATTCTCAGTAAATTCAGTAATCAGGTAGACACAGTAAATTTCCTGATATTGAATCCTTCATTCAACATTCCATACCTGTAAAAATTATAGGTAACAGCGGGATCCATCCACGTCCACTCCTCAAGTTCATATCATCAGGATTTCTGGAGTGCTGAATCCGATTATGATGTCAGAAATGCGAAATTCTTCCACTAAATTCGACTCCGACAGTTTCAATTTTATTTTAAAAAAATTATAGGCACCTACAAATTATAAACTGTTTGGTTGTGAAACGACGTTAGGACACCTTTGAAAAAAATATAGGTAATTGTGACTGAGCCCCCCGGCGGGAACGGATTCAGATGTTAAAATATTCACAACATTAAAAAAAGGAATGCCTTGTGGGATCAATCGGAGCAAAAGAAACCAGATTTCCGAGTCGTAATTGTGGGGTTTCGAGCATTCTAATGTCGAAAACCAGGCGGCCTCCTGGAATGGATGATGGAAGACGGGAAAAAACGAAATTAAAAGAATCAGAAACAATAATAAATAAGTTGCGGGTATTAATAATAAGTTATGTTCGTGTTTTTCCTTCGGAGGACGGGGTAATCAAAGACGGTGAATTGTAGGCAGAACCGAAGAGAGATAAGTAGCAGTATGAGTTGTTTAAATTGCGCTTTGTTGCAGATGAAAGGTGGGACCTTCAAGTTTGATAGTTGCAGCTTGAATATTCAACAGGAGACGCATTTGTGTTGTTATTTACGTTCGGTTCTCTTATTCGTAAATTTCGCCGTTACGGTGTTTAATTTCGTATCATTTAAGTTTAATTTAAAGTTTTGAGTTTAAAGATTGGAAATTTGTCATTGCAACGAAATTTATTTTGACTCCCGTTTCCAACTAATTTTTGATCTTGAAGGCAAAACTGTTTGGCCACGTTGAACGCACCATATTTATCAAGAATTATCTTGAGATTTCCTTCAAGAATTTTCAACAGTTTTTTTTTAAATTTGAGCCGAAAGTTTTAAAAAAATATTTAACATTAGAAAAAAGCGTTGGTTTTGTCGAAAATTCACTCATAAAGCTGGAGCGTTATTTGAGCACAGTAAAGTACTAAGGATTGAAAACACCCTTGGGAGAAACGCTGAACCATCTCCCGCTGTTTTTTAACTACGTTGGGTCCTGTTGTTTCTGCACCAAATTTCAATCAGTTATGAACGCTCAGCATTTAAGATGTGTTTACTCTGACCATAACAAGGTCAAACAATTTTTTTTTCTGCCCAAGAAACCTCGATAAAAAGTTTTTAAAAAACCTCTCACTCTCGTTTTCCGCCCCCTTCCCAAAAATGTGTTTGTTTAATGAATTAGTTTAACATTTTAATTAACTAAAAAATTCTCGAGCCTCGAGTCGAAGGGAAAATTCCTCTCTGAGGTTGGGGAAAAGGGAAATTTTCGGTGGGAAGGACTCGGGAAATAAAATAAACATTAATTATATAAGACCAGGCGCCTGGGCAAGCGGTTGAGTCGGGAATTAATGAAACTTAATCCTTAATCCTGACCCCTTCCTCCTCCTCTCGGTATAATAATCTTCTCGTTTCCCTAACCCGTCTCGAGATTATATTCGCAAACATTTGGTAGGAAAGGTTCGTTCCCATTCACATTTCATTAATTTCCTTCATTTCCAAGCTTTTTTTTACGTAGGGAAAAAGAAACACGCCATGTTTTCTTTCGCATTTGATTTATACGGTTTTTGTTGACATCTCGCGCTTATTTGTGGAGGCACGTCGTTTCGTATTCAAAGTACAGATTCAGGAAACCTCGAAAAAGGGTTAAAAGTGTGATATTATCCAATTTAAGGTATCCAAAAATTCATAGTCGGAGTTCAAATTTGCAGAATAAAAATTCCATTAATGCAGCATGATTAAATGAGAGAATTTTCGGAGTTTTTATTTTTTATTTCTGAAACCTCAAAAATTACTCGTATCTACGTAGGTACTGAAGGCCAATTTACACGAGTAGAGTGTTAGCAATCTCAGTGCAGTAGACTACTACTCTACCACCGTGATTGGGCGGTTCTACTTTACCGTCTCCTCCGCCACCAAAAATTGGACTCATGTGCTCTTTGAACTGATAACTCTGTCAATGTATACTGTTCTCAGATGAGTTGAGTGAAATGACAAGAAGAAGAAGATGGAGAAGAGGCATCTCAAGATGAGACGTAATTTTTGTTGTAGAACTGGTTGCGTTTGAGTCGTCTTTTCGAGATTTTGGAGTGGTATTTTAGAAAAACTGAAGAAAACAATTAAATATTAAGTAGTTGATAAAAAATTACTTCTCCTCACTTTAGTAATGTTCCTGTTCGTGTACGCCGTTTAAAGACCAGAATGAATAGCATAACCAAAACGTAGCGAAGGTAGTTTGCTCTCTGGTGGTCTGAATAACCCAAGATTGAGGACGCGGTAGAGAAATTGGTAGAGTAGCGAGGACTCCACCGTTTACTGCTTATAGAATACCCATACCACTTATTGTTGAGTTATTAAGTTTTTGGTTACAACTAATACACCTTACGCCTAATTACAACTAATACAACTAATACTTTGGTTGTTGTTAAGTTTTTGGTTACAACTAATACACGCCATTCTTATAAGTATATAAATACAAAGTACAAAATGTTAGTTATTTTGTTAAATTTTAGATATCGTTTTAGAATGTTTCATCATGGATTTCATTTTCCAAAATGTTTTATGCTAAAAATGTTGAATACAATTTTGCAATTGCTTCATTTCCATCGAAAATATGCTAAACGAAATTGTCTTCCAGTTCATGAAAATGTTCAAAATTTATGTGATTTCATAACCGAATTGAAATTTTGATTTGGGATGCGAAATCAACGTACTTGTTGTATTATACGTTCTTTCTTATTCAAATTTGTGGATTTCTGAATAACGTAATTTTAACAAAACCACTCTCTTCTTTTGACTTTTATTTACATACAAAGACTTCCTTTTACCATACGTTCAAAAACGCCTTTGAAAATAGTAAGATTTTTTGTTCAATTTGCCATTTTCATTTCCTGGAGTATACATTTTGGTTCACTCAGTTTTCAAATTTGAATTTTCATGGATGAACAATCCAAATTGGGTGTGAAAAGGTTGCTTTTGGTTCCTAGTCTAGAATGGGGACATCACAATGATTGCCTATAAACAACCTACAAATTATTAGCTGGGTGGGAGGGGGGTTTGACTTTAGTCGAGGCCAATGTTATTGCCAATGTTATTCTTGTTATTGCGTCCCATCAATTTACGCTAATGAACGTTTGAGAACGCTTTGAAATGAATTAACATAAGATGTGGCGGGCTCATACGATTATAAATGGTGTCTGTTTCATTTGAAATGCTATATTATTACACTCCTCCCGCATCTACAACACCCACGAAGACCTCATCCTTAATGGGCTCATCGCGAGTACCGTCCTTGACAAAATGAAAGGAATTCCGTGTCTCGGAAGGTCACTCCGTTTTCGAGTAATGATACGTTTGAATATGTAATACGTGGAATAGTTGTTTTATATACCATTGTGCAGAGTAGTCTTGCCTGAGCTTCTATAACTTTCGAAATTACTAGGTGAAGAAGAAAATTAATTTTTTTCTGAAGCGAACCCTTCCAGTGTGGAAACTAGACTGGACTGCCTGACGACATGAGATGACATCCGTGCTCGACATAGTGAAGAGTGTGGATTCTTGATTGGAATAAATACTGATAATGAATGTTGTTCGATTTATGTTGTTGTTGTGAAATTAAAAACTCAACAAAATCTTGTGTACTGTTTCCAAGCCTCTTTGAGTGGTTGTTAGTTGTTCTTCCTCTCGGATCTATCCAGTTGTGCAAAACTTGAATGTTAAGGGAGGTTTAACAAAAACTTTTTGTCCTCAATTTTTCTCTCTTTTCCCGACTCAAACATCTTTCTAAAAGGTGCATTATCCGGCCAGAATAATGAGATGGCAACAATTGGAAAGTTCATATTGAAAACCAGATGCATTCAATATCCCAGTGATTATTAGCAAATTTTGAAATTTAGAGAATCCATAAACTTTGGATTTCCATGTATTAGGTACTCGTTGTGGAGGCGCCACCACGGCAGCAGGGTATCTGAAACGTGGCATATCAAGGGTTTTATTTGTATTTCAAATTTTTCTTCTAATCAGTCAAATCGTAGTAGTTGAAATTCTCCAAGGAAAGGAAGGAGGAAGAATTTTGGGCATAGATGAGGAGAATGCTTCATTTTATTTGAATTCAGCAGTTTGCACGTCAATCAATAGGCACTTGGAACTAAACAGCAAAAACGCAATGTTGAGTTTTCGAATATTGGCTTCCAATTTATATGATTCGCTAGGTTGGGTTGATTCAACGCCAACCGTTACGGTAATCATGATTGGATGATGTTAATGAAGGTTCCAGGATAATGATCAGGTAGACGAAGATTTTGAAGCATTTGATACAGAATTAATCGGGATTAGCTTAATATTGGGTAGGAGTCACCCCAGAAGCGCAACAGGTAGGTCTTACCTGTCGAAATTTGGTACTGGGGCAGCAGTACGACGAACGATTTCTGTAATCCTTGATGGAGATTGTTGAAGATGATAGTTAAAGAAACACTACTTGGGGCCGAATATTCGTTGAACAAAACTAAAATTTAGCTTGAGGTGAACAAAACAAAGAAAAAATTTGATAATACTGACGATAACTGGTCTCTTTACTCTCCTTGAAATCATGTATTGCGCTTTGATACTACAATATTAGTGATTCCATTGAAATGTATTTTTTATTCTTTACTGTTTGGGAGTAAACATTATAATTTCCATCTAAAAGGATGTCCCCTACGATATGTTGAGTGAAGATTTATCAGCGTGACAACGTCCAATCACGATGGGGTATCTTGCGCTGATTAAATCCGGATGTACGATTAGAGAAGCTGGTTCGACGGATATGATCAAAGGTATCCGAATCAAGCGGGGGGTATGAAACGAGAAAGGGGACCGCGGGAATGACAGGGAAATGACTGAGATGTTTCGGCGTTTGTCGCCGCAAAACCTCGCACTAACCCTTCTCCAACCGTTGGTTAGCTAACCCGGGAAGCTAACCGCCAAGTCGAGCCTGTACCGTTATTGCTACCCTTTCCATCCCCTCCGAGGTATTAGGACCGTATTATAGACAGAAGGGAGCGTAGAGAAGGGAAGGGATGAGGTTAGAAACTAAACCCCGGCGTTATAGTTGTGCCACAAATCAGCGAATATACCTTTCATCATCCGCAAACCGATACCGTCCTTAATCCCCATCCAGGGGAGGTGGGCTGTTTATTGACAGGGGAGGGTTTCGGTTTCAAACTATCCGGATTTACTATTATTCCGCGCCGGCAAACATTCCGCTAACATGCGCTGCTCAGGTCTGCTCTCGTACCTCCTCTGTGGTAATTAGTTGGGGGCGCTTCCTGCACTTGCCGTACACCACTTCAGTACCGAGCAATTAATATCCCATCATTCCAAATTAATAACGCACAAAGGAACATCACAAAGTCAACTGGAAGGATTATTGTTCTCGGGTTATTGAAAATTTCAAAGCGACATGTTAGGTAAATAATATCAACTATACCAGATTAGATTCAAAGCATTTTCACAATTCTCGTAACGAAGGGGAGGTTTGGTTGAATGATCAACCTCTCTAGTTAGCACACAGCTCGTTGTATTGGTTTGACATTAGACAATGGGTAATTTTCGCTATGAAACTTGAGAGATTTGACCTCAACAAAGTAATCTTTTTTAATTGTACAAACAAGAATAGACCATGTGGAAGACCAATGGCTCTTACAAGAGTATAACTCCACAATTTGTACTTCTTCAAAATCTACAAAGTTGCGAAAGTACGGTTTTCATTTTTAGGACATTAAAAAAAGTTCCTTCAGCATCAAAATGTCTACTCACATTTTACTTTTCAGAAGTTCGTAAACAATGTGGTTCAATGTCTGTCTGCTCAATTGGTTTGGTCTAATTGTGTGGTTCCAGTTCCCAAGGAACTGGAACCACACTATTAGACCAAATCCGTTTTGATGAAATTTAGTATCGGCTCCATTTGGGGTTCTAGTTCTCAATTCTAAGGAATGAAAGTGGGGGTTGGAATTTTCAAAATGCCCCAATGACACCACTCTGAGCTTGGAAGGACAAACCGTTGAATTCCTATGAAGATAATTAATGCGAGGTAAAATTTAATTATTTATGGATTATAGACTGATCGTGTGTTTCGAGCCCTTATCAATTCCATTGTGATAATATCGCTGGTAACCACTGCTCATGCGCCAACTTGAAATCCTTAATAGTCGTAATATCTGCAGTGTTGTGACCTCGCTCCCTACCTCCTAATCCCAAATTCTAATTCATCAAATTTTACTTAATTCAAGTTCGTATGAATATGATTTTACTGCGGATCCGAATCTGAATTGACGATGAACTTCAGTGGGAGAGGGGGAGTTTATTACAGGGAAATGTAATAATCTTCATCCTTTTATATAGCCTCCATCAATTTTTGACTCCCGGCTTGACATCAGCCTCGCGTTAAACAAGTGTGGAAACTGGACCTGGACCTGAACAATTTTGATTTCCGTTTTTCTGTGTGACGTACAGTCGGATTGAAACTCGTTGTGTCAGGCAAAACTACTGTTACTGTTATGAAATGGTGTTCAAGAACGAATCACTACAAACGTTTAGAATTTCTACAGAACTTGTGTTTCACTTTACAATTCGTACTCCCCTACAATTCATGCATTTCGTAAGCAGTAACTACATTGTTATTGCAAGTAACATGGAATAATACGTAGTTTCTAGACAAAATCCATATACTTATTAAAACTGATGTTTAACACCAGTTTCACCTTAGGGTAAGAGGAACCTGTTTGTCTCCTCAAGATACGGAGTTTCCGAATTATCCATTGTGGCAGTTCTCGCCGCCAATAGTGCCCACCCGACTTGGCAGACCGATCGGTTTTCATAACCTTCGAAAACGGGAGCCTATTTCGCGTTTTAAAATACTCCATTCCACCTGTCGAGACTCATGAATTACGACCTAGTAAGTATCCGTTGGGAGTGAAGACCACTTTCAAGAAGAAATAAGACCTTAAATCAATCTTGTTCCTTCGGTCGAGTTGTGAAATCTATTTTACCACATTGTCAACGAATTTCTCACTTTCCTGAAGATCAAACGCATCTCTCCTCTCATCCTTCTTCCAAGAAAAAAAATTATTTATAACTTCCAACCTCGAAGACACTCAAAACTTTTAAATCATATTACCCTTGATTCATTATCGTATTTATATTTGAAATCTAAATTTCGCGCAAAGAGGAATTGTGGGGCTCCTCCGGGATTTACGAATAGAGCTCGAGTGATTTATTCAATAAACAGGAGAAAAACCGCGCGAAATATTCTATTTGAGGCACCACCTCTGTAGGGGCGGAGTCCTTAGTTTTAATTCTCAAGTGGGGCCCCTGAAATAGAACTAACATTCAGCTCATATCAACTTTTACTGCCTACCATTACTAGTTTTTTCTCTAATGGGGTTTTCCGGCAGATGTTTCACTGTGGCATTTTGATGGTAGATTTCGTTATGTTTATTTAGAATTTCGACGCCTACAATATTCACAATAAAGTATAAGTTTTTAATAATTTCGAAAAAAACCCAATTAATACCATTTTTTAATTTATTCAATTTTACAGTCATTTTGGTAATAAAATTGTTGACATCAGAAAACAGTTACACGATTTTGATGGAGTTTTGACTGAAGACCTTGAACTGGAGATAACAATAATAATAAAATATAACAAAAAATCAATAAATGGCGACCTCTTTTTCTAGATTATAAAAATCTCATGAAAATCAATTGTTACGGGGTTTTACTGAACACGATAAATTTTAATGGAATCTCACCAAACTTATTTTCATGGGGTTCCATTGAACTCCTCAGTCTTTGAATCTCACTAAACTCCATTGTTTTGGGGTGCCCCTGATTTCTGTTGCATTGGAACCTCACGAAACTCAATTGATCTGGGGTTCCACTGAACTCAATCGTCTTAGAATCTTACTGAGCTCAATTTTTCGGGGTTCCTTCAAACTCAATTCAATTCCGATCTTTCAATTAAAAATTATTCAAACGTATAAATTAAATCAAATTTTGAATATAACTGTATTTTAATTTATAACGTCAGATTCTTATAAATCTAAAAAAATCAACGGATTTCAAATTTGTTACGAATTTTTAGAGTTTTGTTGAAAATTAAGAAAGTATTGGTTATCTAAAAACCTTCAATTTGAAAGGTGAACCCTTATAATTGGTTTTGGAAATCTTAGAAGTGTAGTGTAACCTAGAATTTGACGTAGAAAGACTGATTCATCAGCATTTTCATCTGATTTCATTATTTGGAGCTGTTTTTCGATGAGCCATTGAATCGTTTTTACCTGCTCTGTTTTCTGATCAACTGAATATGTTCAATCTTGTGCCATTTACAAAAATATTGAATGAATAATATTCAGGAAGCTATGAACGTCGCTCCATCGAAAAATAATTAACTAAAGAACAATCATCTCAGGAATTCACATCTTTCTAATCTACACCTTTTAAATTAGTCATTCAACGGATGAACAATTCGCATGACGCGTCACGCATTTTTAAATAAAACCCCGTGTTGTGTTGATGTTAGTTACTCCATTATCTAGATTCTTGATTAAGGTTAACTTATCTCCCTAATTCCTTATCGTTAACATCCTCGAAAAGCATTCCGCGTCCAGGCCTAATTAAAGCGGGTTATTAACAATACACCTAGTAGACGCGAATATCCTCGTGAAAGCGATGAGCGTTCTTGTTAACTAACTAGAAAGATTAATCGAGAAAATAATTATATTTTTTAAAAACACGCATGTTCCGACTTGAGTATTGACGCATATGTAGACCGATTTTTGCAGAAGTGGTGAAACATAGTTCGACCTGGTGTTTTATGTTTTTCAAGGGGAACTCCTTGTAACAACCGCTCCAAGATTTATGCAAATAAATATCACAAACAAACCAGAATATTTGGGAGTTATCAATTCCAACTTCAAAGTTCAAGCTAATTTTATTTATCTCAAGTAGGTATCTATCGTTAAAACTTTAAATAATTTATGACCATGGTGATTCGGTATTCGTGTAATAGAAACTACCTATAACCCTTGTGAAATTTCAATTTCAAATCATCACGACCCCCCAAAATGTGTTTCCTGTCCCGTTGTAAACGACGAGTTACATATCACACATTTGAATTCTGACTCCATTCGTCAGGTCTCGACTTTTGTATAATTTATTACAAATCCTCGCGTTACGTGAAGGTTTTGTTTTGTCTCATGATAAATTCTCTTATTTTCTTTCAATTATTCATAGTTCCAACTGCAAGCGGTTGTTATTGTCGAGATAACTGTTCTTGTTTTCAAGACCCTTCCGAATTACCTGCCTGAAGAACGTTTGAATGAACTCGATATATTTTAATAATTTACATTTTTTTGTTTCAGGTAAGACACACAATATTTCCGTACTACTGATATAAATCGTAAGTACATTTCTCAACATCAACCTCCTTTCTGGTAAGAGTAAGAATTTTGTTTGATTTCGCGTCTACCAAGGTTGTGGAAGCATTGGCCTCCAAAATCAAATTACATTTTAGGCCTTCCTGAACATTTTTGGTTTTGTTTGCGTCTGTCTATCGGTCTGTGTGTCCGCAAATCTTTGAAACGTGCAAAACTATAAAAGTATTTGCTCGATTTAGATGAAATTGTCAGGGTTTGATTATGATTATTCATAGTAGTTTGTAACATCCATAACTTCTGCATTATCCCTCCGAATAGTATGCAATTGTATGGGTGAGGCTGGATGATTCCGTAAGAAACCCATCATTGGTAGACATTGCGCAATAACATGACTCATAACTGATGAGTTGAAGAAAGGTTTCTTAGAGATTTCGCAGTTTCGACAAATTTGGATTCTAAGCCCCTGAAACCCCTGGTAACAATGTTCAACTCTGAACTCCGTTCAGGTTAGATGTAAAATGGGTGAGGAAACGTGAAAAGAAGTTAGTATAAAGTCATAAGTACAAACTGTGTTACAACATTACTGCATTAGTTTCATCGAATATCCCTCAAATGGCTCTTTTTTGATCTCTCAGAAATCTCTTAGTTACCTACACGTATAATGGAACAGCCGTTTCGTTGATTGACAATTGAATTGTGAACCGTGAAAGTGAAATTCCGTTATCTCATGCTAGAGTCCTTTTATCGTAGAGGGGGTAACCGGTGAGTGAAAACGACCTGAATACGGGGGAGAATGCGTCAATAACAATAAAATATTATGAATGATAATGCAATGCGCCGCGCCGCGATAAGATTAGAACTCTCGGTCGTATGACTCAGATAATTTCGGAGCGATAACTTAATGACTGGAGAACGTATGGTTGCATACTAAAATATGCATCCGCATATGCGCAAGTGTAGACCGCACAATGGTGAAGATAGTGAAGGTAGGGGAAAATTGAATATTGAATGGGGCAACAACTGTAGGAACTGTCGGCCATTACGGTAACCAAAAGGTTCTTGTCATCGTACGTAATTTCGAATCCCTTCGCGACGATGACGACTTGACCTGAATCATGGAGGGGGTAATAAAATGCTTTAATAACTAGCTGTGGTAGTTAACGGGCCTCACGATTCGTAATCAACAGGTAGTTATTGAGGGGGTACTTAAAAGCCTACTTGCACCTTCTCGACTTCATAATATTTTCACTTACTGACATGTGTCACTCTTGGTACCTACTCCGTACCTTTCTCCTTGTATTTCATGGGAACTTGTTCTCAAAGCTCATAGCCAGGATTTTGTTTCGGAGGAAACCTCTACATCATCGTCAATAATAATATAAATCGCGTTAACAATGTTTTTAATTGTGTTTTACCACCACTGAAATAATATTTATTGGTGATGTGATAGTTAAGTGATGTTGGTGGCTTTCTCAGAACTCCTTGACTGAAGGATGGTCCAATATGAATTGAAGGATGTTTTTTATGAAATTTAGGATGGTCTCCTATGAATTTGGGGGATAAATTGAGTGTTTTGCTACCACATCGCCTACTGAAAATAGGCGAGCTCCACAGTATAGAGATTAGGCCTCTCACTCGTGTTTCTGATTAAACGTAAGACCAACCCTTAAGTTCTAATATGGAGCGAACGGTTGGTCCTACAGAACTCTCTGGGTGGTCTCATGCCGCGGACGGCAAACGGACGGCCAAAGTTTTATTCGATTTTTGGATTTTACGTTCCTTGAAACGTAAACCAACAAATTTTGAGGGAGGGTTAATTTTTTTTTCTTGGTCGATTCCAGAGGTTCATTGTTGAAAATAATGAACCCAAAATTGATCTGGGTTATCACCTTTCCATCGGTTCATTAAAATTTAATTTTAGATCATTTTTTTAGTAGAAATTTGTGTTTGAATCCGGAAATACGTTAATTTTTTAACGAAATCATTGTTTCGGTTTGAGGGTCTAGGATTGGGGGGTGAGGGTGGGGGAAGGCGCAGTAGATAGCTCCCCTCCAACAACCCCGAAGCCTCATGCCGAAACGATGATTTCACGTAAAAAAAAACACAAATTTCTCTGACAAAAGTGATCTAAAATAAAATTTTAATAGAATGATAGTATTGATGATATGGTAACAAAACACCATAGAAAATTTAAAGGAAACAGGAAGTTGACAAAAATTCATGTTTAGAGCAAGAAAAGCTTGTTGAATGTGTCTCAGGCGAATCGTGTACGGAACAAAAATGAGAATGGCAATTAAACGCTCTCCAAACGTATCTTGTAAATTAAGGGAGATATTTCCATTTCAGTGACATGAAGGCCAAAAACACGAAAAAAGCCTTAAAATTTCGGTTTTGTAGATGAGTAAAAAACACCGTTTTCCAAAAGTTGTTGCAAATTAGTTGCCGAATCGATCCCTGGAGTTTCGTTATTATTATACCGAACACCCAATGACTCCCTCACATGCACAACGGGCGTTGGTCCGAACAACCTAATCACTCGATTTCTAACTATGAATAGAAACTAGGAAACCTCGTAAATCCGTCCACCCCTTGTCCCTCACTCATCAGTCGGTAATGGCTAGTTGTAGGTGCCAGATAGATCATATGGGGCTCAACCTGGCCTATCGTCGCCTCTCCTCTTCCTGATCGCGCGAACTAATTTCACATTAATCACTACTATTAATTAGTTGTTTGAAACTAATCACTGCCTCTTCGGCTCAACGGATGCTATGAGGGGTTCAAAATTGGTTCTCGGAGGGCTTTCCCTCGTATGAAGCTTTTCCAGGATTTTCCGGTAGATGGGGTTCATGATTATGCGAGGTAATGATTGTTTCCACTAGACAGGGGGTATACGCCGATCTATCTTCATCAAATGGGTTTACACGACGCCCATCCGTTTTCCTATTCGGCTCTACGGATTGATATTCTTTATTATCCACTAATCGAGGGTCTCATTGATGCTCATCATTCCTGGTTCCGAATTCGCTAGATCCGTCTGCCTCATTTTCATAAAACCGAGATTTGCCACCATGAGTCTATTGGTATATATCCTTTTCTCAGTATCAGGTAGGGGTTCTCATTTCAATCCCTAATGTTGGATGGGTGACCACTGGCCCATCCCAGTAAATTTTCGAATCGGATCACTGATAAATCTCTCTCCACTTTAAGAGACATTCAAATTTAAAAATTTCAAATTGACAATGAAATTTTTTTTTTAAATTTTAATACTGCTCCACTTGATGCCCTTAGAGAATTAAAAATTAGACAATTGTCGAAAAACTTCTTCATAATCGGCCGAAAATTGGCTGAGAAAAACGAAATTAATTACTTCGGCGCTCCCAAGGCTGTTTCCCGATTTTAATACGATATTTTTTCGCTAGATGACAGCAAGACGAAGGGAAACTTAGATTGATTCTCCATTGGCTACAAAACGGAATATTTCTAATTCTAACGAGAACCGTTACAACGTTTAGTATTTGCCTGGTTTTTTTTTCAAATTCTGTAAGTATTATACAAATATACTGGGTTCTAGGCAAAATCTGCCTAGAATTTTTCTTCTAGCTTTTTCTTCGCCAGAGTAAATTTTATTTTATATTAAAAAATTTCCGTTTTAATAAAATAATATTTTCGAAAGCCGTCAGAAATAGCCTGAACGAAGCTTATGATCCCAAAATTATTATTTTTCTTGAAGTGAGCGGATTTACTTTAATACCTCCTTCGTTTCAGAAGTTTCAATTTCACCCGATTTTTCCCGTTTTGTGACCCTACTAATTTGGCCGTTTTGATCTCATTATAAAATTTAAAAAATCATCAGGTTTTCTGAACGTTTCGATGGTTATTAAGTACTTTCGAGTGACTCGTTGAATACCTGTAAATTCAAGTGCAGGACTGCATTCTTCACTCAATCTGCTCGTTGAATTGTGTTGCTCCATAATATGAAATTCAATTATTATTGACCAACTTCAACTTCAATAATCAAGAGGGTTTCATGTGATGAAGCTATACTGACCACCTTACTCTTGCTCTCAATTGTCACATTCCACGTAACTTAAATAAGATTCCGACAATGCTTAAATACAAAAGCGGTACTGTTAGCCAATTATACGTAAAATAACACGCTACTGAAAACATTTTAGTTTAAATCAAAGTGAAATACTATGGGATTTAATTGGACGACACTATTATGTGTCCGGCTAAGCAATTTATTACAGCTCTGGGCAGCATGTCAAACGTCGTTGCACTTCTCATGAGCGCTTGTGTAGAGAAAAACATTAAAATTGATGCATGATGGAACAAAACATTTCCAGTGCAATTTCCCTTCTCGACCGGGTGATTTGCAGTGGCGTCTAATGGTCCATAAATCTCTTTTCAGGCGATAATTGAGGTCTTCCGATGTAGGCCAAAATATTTCAGCCCTAGAATGAGTTTAATTTTAAACCCGGAGGCTGGACTGTGAGACGGCTAAAATAGTTAACAATGGAAGCATTAGCAATTGAAAATAGCTCGTAGTGGAAGTCGACAGAACGTATTTTGGATTGAATTGTTGTGCCTAAGACAATTCACGCGATCTCCCCAGAATATTTCAAAATAGGGAATATTTTACTTTACAAACAACCGTAATATTGTGCTAATTTAAGTTTCTAAAAGGTGAAATCAAGCATTGTTGACATTCTGGTCATTTTTCAGTTTTTCGTATTTTCCTGTTCTATGTGCTCTAGCTTACAAAGCCCATGCCCCGAGTATTACTGAATACTTTGAAATCGAGCCTGAGCACCACCGGCTTCCAGGGCAACACTGTTTATGTTTGAGAAGGTTACTTTCATTCAGATTGGTTGTTCGTTGTTCCTACGGGTTTGCGGCGAAGGTAGTGCCTTCAAAGTTGCACCTACAGGAAGCATAAGGCACTTATGACCTTATCAAACACAATGGTACTTATGCCCTTCCAAACTCTGACGAACATGACAATTTTGGGCATGAGAAACTTTAAAATAGAGATATATTTTAAAGTTATAGGTACTTAGGCCCTTAGTATCGCTGGCCCTTCAATTTTCTTAAATTAAAAACTGGTTGTTATTTAGACCTCTAGGTAGGTATTTCAATAATAATCAATCAATTTATATACGCATAATATGCGTATTATGTTCATATTATGAACGCAAATTACGCAAAAGTAGTGTAAAAATTAGAGTTTTTAATAATATTGTTATCATTTGCTTATCATCGGGTGACTAATGAGAGCCTTGTGACATCATAGCCCTGTCGATCGTGTGACGTCACAACCACTGCTTCAGTGATCGTGTGACGTCACAGTCACTCCCTCCTCTATCAGTTGACAACCAATTAGGTGGAATTTGAATGAATACTATAATTGCACGTAGAGTAGAATTATGTCCAGTACTTGCATATGATAAATGTGTAAAAAGGAATTCAAATGGTAGTTAAGTGATAAAGACAACGTATTCTTCAAATTTTTGATCATCCAAACACTTGACCTACTTCAAGTTAAAATATCGTCATCAGCGGTTAATTTGATGATTTCATAATGATCCTGAAATACCTGTCTCTCAATTCGATATCCGACATCCCAAATAACCAAATCCGTATTATAATGGCGTTGTTGATACCATTTTGAAATCATCAATGGAGAAGAGAAACCTGTCAGTTCATTCTCACATATCATTAACCTAAATAAATTTCCACGGCGTTAATATCCTAAATGGGACGTTATTTTGGAACAAAACCCTCTCCGATGAAGTTCAAACGTCCGTGCAACTCCGACTTTTACGCGATTAATGTTTAATTCGTCCATCTCCGGGACACAATGGTCGGGTACTGAATCCACGCCAATTTTAATCCCTTATTGATACCCTACGACATGTTTTATAACTAAAACACGGTTGTTTACACTAGGGTCGGTTGTCCCGTTCAATTTAACCCGTTTTCCGACAAAATCGACAGAACAGTCTCTGTCATCCTCCCCTCCCCCCTTGTTGGTTTATTTACGACTGTCATTCTTGTTTTTAATCAACGCTCAAACATTACGCATTTGCCGTAATTTCTGCAAGGAAATGATATCCCCTCGTTCTATCCAAGTCCACCTTTTCGAATGTCTATGAATTATTCCCACGCATGTGTTTTCACGTGGAACTACATTTCAACGTGAAATACGCCCCCTCCGTTGCGCACATTGCGCTGTTTTAAATAATTACTGATGCTTATAATAGGGACAGCTCAACAAGAGCGCAAACCATCCCACATTTTCCTCTCATTCTTGAGAAAATTTGCCTTCATTTCGAGAAAATGCAAATACTCAACCGAAGAATTGATACCAATAATGTCTTTTTAGAAAGTGGAAATAAACGTTTTACCTACATGAACGGATGGTTGTGATATAATTTTTAATGGCATGCCAAAGTAAAATGTTTAACCATTTGTGGTTGGATTTTCGTTCAATTGCATTAGTTGTCTTCTACACGGATGATGAGGATTGGTTTTGATGATTTCGCTCATGGCTACTAATTGCCTCATTCCCTTAAGTAGAGAGGTCACCTACGACCCGACTCAAAAAATTATTAGGAATTTCGTTCCCGCCCGCGAGGTGTATAGATTCCAAATAATATCCCAAGACAACTGGCTATATCTTCTGTAATCTCACGGGAACCGTTTTCATCATGCCAGCTGCAGATAACAGTTATTGGTTGTGTTGTTAGGTGTCTGATTAAGAAATTTACTGGCGGGGGAGGGGGGGGGGGCAGGTAAGTACAAATAATAGTATTTTACAGAAGAGCTTTTTAAAGTTTCAAATTGTATTCCTAATTCAGGTATCCACAATTATTGATACTTAACTCTGTCATTTGTTCAAACCCTAAACCGAAATTATAGCTCGAACAGCCCCTCAAATTACACCTTAATGGTAAATTCAAGGTCAGAGTATGCTTTTGACCGAATATATTATTATTATATATGGCGTTCTCCACAGTTCACGTTGTTCACTAAATACTGCTCAGCTTTTACCAAACTCCAAGACATGTTATATAGGGTGTCCCAGAATTAATAATTCAATGTTCCGGGACTCATTCGACAACTAATTTGCAACAAATATTGGGATATATTATTTTCGATGTGACAGTATGGTATTTCCCTAAAATCTTCTCTTCTTGACTGGAACATTTCTCGGTTCTGACATTCACCAACAAAATTAGGGGTTTTTGTCAAGTTATTTTAATTTTGTCACAAATTTCGGATTTGAACATCCATTTGAGATTCACACTCGTGTTTCTGCTTTGTCATCCATCCCATCTTAGAGATTTCATGGGAAGCGAACGGTTGGTACTACAGAGCTCTTGGTGATCTCATTCGATTCTAAAAATTCTCTACTATTTTAAATTGACGAAAAACCAATTCAAACCGTTGAATCAAAAATTCTTGAGTCCTATTTTTCTCCCCTTAGAAGTGACTGACATCAACCAAAAGCTTCCCGGCACAACTAGACCCCGAATGGAGCCCATATACCAAATTTCATCAAAATCGGCCCCTAGGGTATCTAAGAAAACTGCTGCGTACAGCGGACAGACGGAACATTTTTTATTCGATTTTCGAATTCCACGTACCTTGAACTTGAACCACCAAATTTCTAGGGGGGTTAAAAAATGCTTGCTCGATTCCAAAGGTTATTGTTGAAAATTATTAACCAAAAACGCTTTTCTTGGAGTAGGTAACTTTTTATTGAAATATTCTATGTAAGGAAGGAAAAACCCGACGGAGACTCGATTCCTCCTTCGGATGATAAATATATTTATATAATTCAGGGGCAAACGGGAGTAAAATTTCTCTCTCGCGTCTTTTTTCCGCCTTCCGCACATCAACTTCAATTCGGGAGGTTCAGACGAAGAAAAATGAACGATTTGTCGCGAAATATATACATTTTCTTACTTCTTTCGACTTCGGAGAAAGACGAGTGAATATTATATCGGCTGGAAATACATGAGAATATTCATCGTGTGACGAAGGCTGTGAAGCGAGCTGATTTTCAATGTGAGTTATTTTGCGGATTGAAATGGGATTTTCGACGCCTGGAATGAAATTGTAGACTCGCGAGGGGACGCCCGCAGAATTGTATGAAGGTGGGGAACTGATTGGAAATTGGTAAATAACGAAGTGTATAGGCAGTTTAGCAGTATTCACAATTCCTCTAGTAAAATGGGCTGTCTACAGACAATGAAATGAAGAAGTGATGGACAAAAACGTTTCCTTCAACAGTCGGAAATGATTTTATTGTTTGTATTTATTTTTAATTTCCAACCATCGTTCTCAAAACCTCAAATTTTATTTAGTGACTTCAAAACTCTTGAAGATGTGTTATGGATTCAAACAAAAAATTAAAAACATACATATATTTGAACGTTTTGCATGTTTTTATTCTAGAATTAATCAGCCTGATTCCGTTGCAAATTTGTTCTACCAGTATCCTTGGTGGTCTCGTTTCAAACGGATTTCATTGGCGGTAAGTAAGCTAAGTAAGTAAGCTCCATAAGCTTCATTAAACGTGGATTAACGTGTTCATGCATGTTCAAGTAAGTTTCCCTGTCAGATATGAAGCAAATCGAACAATCAGGTGATGTGAGAGTATACTGCCAAGGGTGTGTGGCACATAGCTCCTCCGTCATCAGTGTGGGTGATCAGATTGGACGCGTCGCCAAAACTACCTGCAACTCAACGTCCCTAAAACCCAACTTAATTATTTATTGATCGTGAAGCAGTCGTATCTACTACCATTCAAAACATAGAAGATCCCCATTGCAGCCCCTACTCCATTTTCCACATAACAGTGTATGCTGTATGGTGCTCTGAGGGCTGGCAGGGTCTTTAGAGTCTCCAGCCATCGATTGACGATAAACCTGCACTACAGTATTTGCAGAGTTCGCATTAATTTCTGTCGTAAAGGACAAATTTTGAAACTTCTGGTGTTCCAAAGGTGTCTTGGCCATTTTCATTTCGAGAGGAATCCATCCGTGTTAGATCTGCACAAGAATTTTTCCAAGGCTGAATAACTTTCCGGTCTACATAGATAATGATAGGTGACAAGAGCATTCCTATAGTTATAAGAGCACTCAGATACTCTCCCATAAGCAGCTTAGGTAGTTTTCTCCAGTATCACTGTCTGCTATGATTCCAAGCTTAGTGTAAAATATAGGATCCCCACCCCCACCCAACTGTCCTGTTCGTCAGATCAGTGTCCGAAGTTGTACCGAGAAGTCTGAACCACTTCTCCACCATTGGGTGTTAGGTCCGCACTTCATTTTAACTCTATAATGAGATTTACTTTGGAAAAGCTGACATCCAATTCTCTCGTGAGTAGCTTTAGTATCACCAGTAGGTAGTTTCTCTTGATATCCATCGCCTTCTGTTTTGATTCCATGCTCAGCGTAAAACCCAGACCCCCACTCTTTCTTCCAGTCTATCACATGGGGTACTCTATGTTGCCTTGGAAGCAACTTTTCAGATGGATTGCAAACCATCTGTGTCCTTTCCATGGCTGGCGTGTCTATGAAATCTACATGAGTACTCCAAGAGTGCCATTACTTTGAAATGACGGAAGTACTCAGACATCTCTTTTATCAGAAGCTTTACACCAGTAGGTAACTTTACCTTCTGGTTTGATTCCAAGCTCAGCGTTAAACCCAGACCCCCTCTCCTCCTTCCTGTCTATCCCACGGGGTATCCGATGGTGCCCTGGGGCGTTCCGACCACTTGTTACCCCTTCAAGTCCCCTCTCTTCCTCTCTACCCTACCGTTTCCGCCGAGGAAAAGGAGATAAATCGTGTCAAGGCTTTTCCCGCTCTCCGCCCGCTACGGGAACCCGCGCGTAAGGTCAGGGTCTTATCTCCATTCAGTTTTCTCTCTTTCGGGTTTTTTTACGCTACGGTGTTCAGACGATGTCCGCCGACTTGCAACTCACCCGTAAAACGAGGGTTGAATCGACTGTGGAACTCACCTGTTTGTATCCCCATTAGGAGTACACTCCAGTAGTCGACCTGTTCACCAGAAGTCGACACTTTATGCACTAATACTTTGTAGTGTGATGAAGATTGGATTTAAACACAAACAGTTTATTTTGCGTACTTCCACAATTCTCATCCGATTCATATTTCCCAGCGATGGTTTTCTCAATATCTCATCGCACTCAGATTCATCATAATCGGATCATCTGTACAATCAACCTATACAGCAGCTTTTTTTCTCCTATTTCGATAATTTCGCCCCCCAGTCTACCAAGGTACCGGAAGCAATGTTTTTCACTTTCAAAAGATGGGGGAAAAACTCAAAATCAATTGTTTTTACTCGCATTATACATTTTCTTGAATAATTCATGTTCTTTGAACGTGATTGTATTTGGCTCACATCAACTTCCTAAACGGTTTCTATAGGTCGAACCGTTCCGATTGTTTCAATATTAAGATAAATCGTGGAGAAAAAAACGTATGCAATTTCGACAAATGTATTTATCATGTTTTCAGTACAGATAGAAAAACGCGAGGAGTTGACCGTTTGGAATCTTAAAGATTGGGATGGCGGCGAATATGCAGTGTTCTTCCACTCTTTAAAGATCCTGGATTTGGATGTTGTGAGTTGTGAAGAATGAAAAAACCCGTGTTCTGAGACATACAGCGATCTTCCTGCCTTTTGTTCTACTGTGAAGGTATTATTCCATTGTTATGGCCCTGTGTAGGTTGTTCAGTGATCGTTGGAATACCCGAGGGGAAGACGGTTTTGGTTGTGGAATTTTCGTGTTTATTCGTGGGAAAGACGGAAAGTAAAGCATTAGAAGGGGTTGGAAGTTTTATTGTTAGAGCTATATTTGATTAGACTTAGGCCACTCACTATCGAGGTTTTCCTCGATCCCCTCTTTACCCCCTCCTTTCTACTCCCCTCCTTTCCCCGAGAATAAATTAAACAATTTAACTTGGGGGGCGGTAGCTTCGAGTTTGAAGTTGTGTTTTGGGATTCTATTATGTTGTCGTTGGGATCGACTTGGGCTTCTCCCCTCCCGTCCCGCTCCTCTTTCGAAGAGGAGGAGGTCTGAGAATTAAATTAACGCGAGGAGAGTTGGAGTAACGGGAGAAGGGAGGGGTTATAGAAGAGGAAGGTTAGAATCGAGGCATGGGGAAGGTTTTGAAGTAAAAGCGAAGAGAAGTGATGGGGCAACGAGGGGAAGGGAGTGAGGAGGGTTAAAGTTTATTTGGCTTTAACTTTATCTGTAGGCTGGTTATTCATTAAGCCAATCACCACTGAAGTGGCTCCCTCCTCTCCGTATTCCCTTCCTAGCCAGTTTTCCTTCGCTAGTTTTCCTTTTTGCTCGGTTTGAAAAACAACTATAGGAAACAAAGAAAGAACTCTAATGCACGCCAGTTCGATGGGAGCCTACTTGCCCACAATTGATTTGTCCCTACCCCTTTTCCACCAACTCTTGGGACCACTTTTCCTCCAATTTAATCAAAGAGCTATGTGCTCCGCCTAATTTTTTACCATCTCCCTTATTCTACTTCTTTCCCCTTTTTTCCTTAGTTTTCCCAACTTTTTGGTTCTGGATGAACTTTTCATTTAAATTGCAACGTGGAAGGTTGAAAACATGCAAGTGAACAACAAACATTCAATGCCTTCAAAAAACCTCTTTTTGTTCTCAAATACTTCACTAAATTTTCCTGAAAACATCAAATGTCTTTTGTTGATTTCAAGTACATTTGAATAAAATTAATTTGGTATCTACCTTTCGGTATGAAGCTTTGTTAAGCATGGTGGAATAAGATCGGAAATTGAAAATAGACACATCTGGATACAAACATTAAGTTAGTTAGTTAAGTTAGTTATATCAGTGGCTGGAGATGAGAGGAGTAGATTGTAATAATACATTTTTTCCTTTTAATTTTAAGGAGTAGTCCTTCAGGTATTCAGGGAGTTTGGGTTCTTCCCCTGATGAAGAGTTATCTCATGTGTGGATGAATAGGTAGACGTCTGCTACGGGATCTTCTATGCCTAATGGAAGGTGAAGTTCTTGAATGAGATTCTTCCATAAGAGGTTCTTCTGCTTGTTCTCCAGCGGGAGCCAAGTGCCTCGTCGAAACGATGGTTTCTCGGCTGTCAGGTATGTGCGTAGTCAGCGTTTGCCTCCAAGTGGCCAACTTCTTTTACTACGAAGTCGAATTTGCTTCTTCTTTGAAATCTTCTGAGAAGATCTGGATTGGTTGGAGTTTCCGTATGAGTAGAGAAGTGTCTCTAGATGGTCGCTGTGGATGTATGCTGGAGGTATGCTGTGTAGCGCATCGTTTAGACCAATTACCACTCTTTTTTTACCAGGTCATCTAATCTCAATGGCAGATTTGCTGTGTCCCAAATGACCTTGTTGCATCGCTCGCACTGCCGTTTCCACATGGATGATAAGGTTTGGCACGACTTGTGTAAGGAAGTCTTTCCAAATCTTCTGAAATGAAGGACATAATGTGCTGGCATCAATGTGGACATAAATATGCTGGGAGTCCGAATATTGAAAACCAATTCGTCAAGTGTCGACGGATGAAATTCAGACAGCTGAAATGTCTGAGCATGCAATGAAAATGGAAGAAGCCCTCTGAACATATCAATGATTGTAAGGATGTAACGGTTGTTACTGGAAGAAGAGAGTGGATACTGAATATACTAACCTTGACCAACATAACTGGTGTCGGAAGTATTTATATTTTGCAATTTATTTAAGCGAGAATTCAAAATTGCCGGCTTCTTATTGACGTTTCTAACTAACTCTCATTATTTGGTCATGGAGGAAAAGCATTCAATATCGATTTTAAGCGCTTTATCCTAAGAATTGTATGTACAACTTCTGTTAGGTCCATTTCTAAGTTATTCCAGAACAAATTCTATCGGCCGATAGGAGAAGGATAATATAATCAAATTAGCAGATACAAACTTTTTCCGTTCGTAAATAGTTTATATAAAAAGTTTCAGCTAGGTCGCGAGGTGTATTATGAAGATGATATGTTATGATTAATAAAGAATTGGTCGTAGTTTAGTTACATCTATGGTGTAATCGAATAGAATCGCATTAATATATCATGGAGTAAGTCATGGCGAGGTCAAACTACGAAATGATGAATTCATCGGAAGTATTATTACTGCCCTGCATGCAGTGATCAAGTCCTCATAAGTACACGTAGCTAAATAGCAGGTAAGTATTGATTGCGTGTTTAGTAATTCACTGACGCAATCCTTGGAGATAAAAATATAACGCGGGATGGGAATGAAGCAATCAAAATTGGATTATTCAAGACAATGTTGGGAATCTTCATTATTTAATCTGGGAGACCATTAAGGTAATTATCCCAACATATGTGTCGCTGCGTGTAGCCTCGAAGCAGAGTTTTCTCTCTAAAACATGCATATCGTTCACCTCGATGGGTATCCAAGTTTGATGGAGTGCGAAGAAAATTGCATAGGACCTATCAGATCAATATGTAACGTGTCATTAGCTGACTGCAAAAAAGAATAAGGGCGCAAAAGATTCATAGATTGGCGGAAGTTATTTAGAGACGATACCATCAATCGTTGCAGGTATCTTCACATTTTGAATGGTTAACTCTGATCAGTCAGCTTTCACACCTTTATAGTACGCACAGTGTAAACACATTACTGCTCCATGTTGTGAATGGGAATTTCGTGCATGGAGGAGGTTCCATAAGAAAGGTGATTCACTCTTCAAGTGGATACTATATGTCATGGATATTATATAGTGTGAGTGATATACAAGTTGGGGATAAACATGATCTTTTAACTATGTAGTTTGAGGTGGATGTGGTTGATGATTTTGAGTATTAAAATCCACCCCTAATTTCTCTGTACTATGGTCACCAAAGTCAACTAGTAACTTATTTCTGGTACCGTCCTCAAGAATTTCATAATCCCCAATCGCTTCATGACACATGCCAATGTTCCTATGAACTTTCGTTTTTTATAAATTTCATTAAAATCGCTTAACCTTATTTGTATATTTCACAATCTAGTTGAATTGATTTCAATTCAGATTCATCCTAGTAGAATTTTGATAGCACACTCACATATTTCGATTGGGTACCTAAGAGTCCTCTTTTTGGGGCATGAGGTCGACTTTCCCCTGAAATCCCTTATATTTAAATGATTTCACTCCAACCACTCTATTAACCCCGTTTCTAGCTGCCTCTCTTGTTTCCTTCTATTCTTCTCAAACACTCGACGCAGCGCCCCCTCGAAATGTAAACCCGATCGATACCTTCATTTCGGGCCCGCTTCAACTTCCCATTTTTATGTCTTCTTCAGTCCTCCAGTTGTACACGTTCATTGCTACCGATTCGATGACTGAAACGTTCGGGATTGAAGAAAAACAAATTTATCTGGTAGAAATTTGGTCTTCCCAGTCATAAAACGACGATTTTTCTCTTATTCGACAAAATAATTAGAATTATCAACATGATCGGAAACAATTTTTTTGATTGTGCACAGCAACTGAGTAATTCTATGCTCCCCCGACACGATAGACGTTTTGTAGAGCTCAAGAGCTCAAAATTTCAGTATCCCTTTCAATCGATTCTGGATAATTTTTAAAATATCTATTAGATTAACCCTAAAATACTAACAAGACGTCTCGCGAGCGTATCCGTTGATATGAAAGTGGCAAATGTTTCTCTGAAAGTTACTACGCCTAAGAGGCTCCTAGTTAGTATTATACGCATACTGTTGTATTGAGCGACGGAGCAATTTTAATGAATTTGAGTTTTTGAAAGTATCACCAATGATGAAATTGACTTTCATTCTTTCTGAAGAATACTGGAGCAGAGTTTGAAGAAGATACTGTGATTGTGGAGTAAACTAACATTTTTGGGCACCTTTTGGAAAATTGTACGCCTCAGAGGCGCAATTAATGTTAGTGAAGTAGTGATCTTTGTTGATATTTCAGGGTTAATTGGAAATGATTTTTAACCTATTTAAATTCGTCAACGAAAAGTCCTCAAATGGCATATGTATGCCACGTCGTAGCAAAACTACGGTATGTACGAGTACATCGGCATCGTAATAACACTACTCGTAACGTCGAAATTTTCAATACAGAAGACGGTGGAAGCCCATTATGTAAAAGAGACCCCCTCAAATAGTCTCCTAGTATATGAACTATTGAACTATTCTCCCCCGGTGATTTGAGTCTCCTGTAAGCCCTGAATGGGAACTACAGTAGACGTACAACTGGACCCCAAATAGATTTGTAACGGCCGGACGAAGAAGCAATCGGTTAAAATAACGAAATCGGGACACCCCCGATTCGTCCATTCCATTATTCAAAACTATTCATATACGACTGTTCCGGCCACGCAATACTAACTAATATATTCCGAAACCCTGAACGGGCCGAATAGACGAGGGGAGACTATGCGTTATCGGTTTTCCTAGGCGCTTTTCGCCACCCAACTATTATACTCAATTTTACCTGAATAGGTTTCAACGTGGTTTTGTACGGATGTTTATTTGGTTTGAAAGACCCTCGCAGATTTATTTTCCATTGAGGCAATTTTAGAGGGTTTTATCGACTAATAAGGGCAATGGACCGATATTTTCGTTGTTTGAACGGGGAAAACATGATCGCTTCGATTTACCTACGAATGTTCTTACCTACAATGTTTCACGACCGCTTTACCGTAAACATGGTCGGGTTCTGGACCAATGGCAATACTAGCGTAAAAATACACAATAACAGTCTACACATTTTCACGACTTCGTGAATGTTCATGATCATTTTGAAGTACTTTAATTATGCTCATTCATGACGATTTTTAGATCTACGAAACAATTTTTTTTTTAATTCAATTTTCTGACCTCTAATAAATTGAATTTTGCAACCACAATTAAAACCCCATCTCAAAACATTTTATACAACTACAATAATAACAATACAAATTGGAAGTAAATTAAGTTTTTTCATAATTATGTTGTTGTAAAATGTTTGCTTTCGACAAATTTGAGAATATATTCGTACTGGCATTTGGGCATTATAGGCAGTATATATAGGGCTGTAGATGACGTAATCTAAACGGAAGAAAAGCTACCTCACATTTAAAAATTGATCTGTGAAAACAAGTGACATCAGAAAAGTGACAGACAACGTTTTGTGAATCATTTTTGAACGATAAGCACTGCTACCAATATTAATGTAATTTTTCGGAGGTATTTTCTTATTAATTTGTTCATCTGGTAGGCAACTTTTGGTTCATAATACTTCGTGTTTTATTAATAATTGTTGTCGTAATACTTGAGTACAAATAAACGTGAATGGGGGTGACTGTCCGTTAACAAACCCTCTCAACATGGACTCATTGGATATGAGTGTTGGTTGGTAGTTAGTTTTTGCCTCATGTTGAACAACCATACAGTCATTTTTTTGTTTATTGGACGTATCATGGTTTAGTAGAGGCTGCGATTATTCTCCAGATATGAAGGAGAATATTGAGGAGATTGATGCGGAAGCAGAGCCTTTTTACTGATTCGTCGATTTGCTTATTGTTTGTTAGTCGTTATTGGAGTTACATGCCAAGGTAGCGTACGACATATTTTTTAGGGAAGGTTTGGTTGTTCATGACAATATAGTTGATCCCATTGCAAGATATGTCCAGCCAGCAATCTTATCATCCAGAGTTGCACGCATGTTTTTATTCGAGGTGAACGGAAAAATGCAACATTGAAGCCTCCCTAACAAGGTCCTTATCCAGTGATCATACGAGGAACAACGTTTACTGTAAGAATCAATGGAAAAGGCATACCGGTTTCACTCCACCGATTGAACCAGCGTTTATCTGCCAAGAAGCAAAGAAACGAAGCCGATCATTCCAAATTATGATTCAAGATGAGTTGAAAATAGGATTGATGGTACGCAATCCCAAGAAGAATCATAAGCACTGCAGCCACCTCATGAACGTGCAAGAACAACCCGGATAGCAACTCCATTGATCATTTTCATATTTTTTGCTATGAGTTATTGATTAATTCAGATGTTGAAAATGCATTCACTTCACTTTTGGTTATCTTAAAAAGTTGCAAGCACTATAATTTACCAAAAATAAATAGTCATAAAACCTAAGGATGTTATTCTAAGTTAAAACGCCTTCCAAAACTACAATTCATGGATGTGTTGAGGTGGAGTTGAAGTTAGGTTGCCAGATCCTACTATGCTTGATGTATCGGAGGAAAGTATTGCGAACTGCGAGATCTTCACTAACTTACATCAGGTGGAGGATCGGCCCCCACACCCTTCCTTGGGATACTGATTCTGATATTCAACAGCTTCGAGAAATGGCGTGTTGACAGTACGGTTGACCCATGTGAGGCATTTACTACTGAAGATGACATGAAAATCACATTTTTCTTGGGCCGTGATTAAGTGGTTCTTTCCCATTCACACTCGTACACGAGTTCCGCTCTCATCACAGTACGTGCGATGCGTTCATTCGAAATCCACCTGATAGTGTCTCACGGGTCGGTGAGCCTTTTTATATGTGTAAACAGGCGGTGAGCGGTGGTAAATCCTCCGTAAAAATAAAATAAACGCGACCAACCTCTCGTTCACACTGCACGGACCTGTTGATTTTTAAAACAATATTCCACCGTTCCGCCCTCCCAACTTGATCTCTGGTTTCAGTCGCGGGTGAGCCAATTTCGTGCGGCGGTTTCGTATC
This sequence comes from Apolygus lucorum, assembly GCA_009739505.2. Taxonomy (NCBI): domain Eukaryota; kingdom Metazoa; phylum Arthropoda; class Insecta; order Hemiptera; family Miridae; genus Apolygus; species Apolygus lucorum. Next base: position 35,097,139 of record CM019171.2, on the reverse strand, counting down.
AATTTAGTTGTATAACAATATACCATGAGGCACAAAAAACCCGGATCAAGCTGTTTGTATAAACGGTTTTCAGGCCGATGGCACTTCGCTCTTCAGCTAAAAGGTTCTAAAAGGGCTTTGTTTGATACTGTAGACGTATGCGAGTAATTGGAATAAAAACGAGGCTCCTCACTAACTGAAATAGAAACCCACTATAATTGACATTTTCGTGTGTTTGAACGCTTTTGTTTATTTCAACGGAGTTTTGGAGAATTTCTTAAACATTTGCGAAGCCAATTGATAGTCTTGTGCCAAGTTAAATCGGTCAAAAATAATAGCACTTTTTCTGATCCTGACGATCTTTGTGTATTTTTGAATAAAATAGAATACCATGTAATAGCTCTGAAAATTACTTTAAAGCACAGTTTCTTATTCGTTTATACCCAATAATTTTGTATACACTTAAGAATACTCCATTCTTAGTTTTTAGACCTAATTTAAAAAAAATTATTTCATAGAATACTGGTTTACACTGAGTTCTCCAATCATTAAAAAAAAACATGTAGATGTTGGACTGAAATGAAAGGGAATTTGGTAAATGGAAGGAATTGTGGTGAAATAATTGTGAAAGATTTGATTTTTGCGCGGTTGTAATGAATTTTTTGTATGTATTTCTTGTCTCCGATTCACGGTTTTTGGTAGAAGAGAGTTTGCATAGAAAAAGTCGTCAATTTTAAAGATTTGTACTTGTATGACGTATGAGAGTGTAAGGCGTTGCAATGAAGACCATGGCGTTCAGCAATTTCTATATATGATTTCTACCGGAATGAACATTTTAACGAAGTATGGGAAGATCTTAACGATTGTGTTCAAAGTACAAGAGGAACCTCCGTGCTTCAGTTAAGTAGCCTTCATACATCAACAGAAATTATAGGTTGGACCTGAGAATAATCGAAGGAATATCTTGAAACCGCTCCCCAGTCTCCATAAATAGTTCGTCCCGTCTCTTTGGACTTAGGCTTAGACTATTGTGCCTCCCTCCTGGCGGTAGGGAGGATGAGGGGTTTCCTTTGAAAACATAATATTATCCTTTGCAAACAGGCAAAATCCAAAGCGTCTCTCCGAGGCGAGGAGTGTGGTATTCTAATGCGTAATATTCTAGAGTAATATTGGTTATGTTTGTTCAGAAAGGGTGTATGCCTGGTGGTGGAGATTATCAGCGATTAGGCGGCTGTGGGCGGTGCTAAGTAAACCTCCTGCTGGTATGAGACTCAGCCTGCTTTACGGTTGAGGACAAACTCTGATACAATGTTGGGGTAACGCAAATCCCTCTAAGAGTTGATGGCGTTAAATACAGACCTGTCAATAGGAGTGAGAAACCGGATAATGTGTAAGCAGTAATAGAAATGGACGAGAACTCGCAAGGAACATCTGTAGAATGTATCTTCAAACGAGATTATAATACTCGTATTTAGATCGAAGAATACAATAGGATTGTATATACCCTTGGACATTGATAATTCGTCCTTATCAGATTACCTTGGGACAAATCCGCCTGTTGGTCAAAAGCTGTTTGCCGCCACGGTGGGTGGCTTCGGGCCAGATTCTTCCACCTCGAATGAGTTGCTGATATCGCTGCTTATTACTACACTCTAGAGGAATCATTATTGGCCTTAATGACATGAACATTTATCCGTCCATAAACATGTTTATGATTTTCCTGTATTCGCTCACATTTCTACTGAATTCCGTTGATCAGGAAATTCATTTTTGGGTTAACGTGAAATTGATTTGTATAAAAAGAGATCACCCAAAAATTGCCCATCCTAAACATCTAATCATTGAATACTTACTTATTGGTTTTCTTAAACTTTCTTGTGATTGTTAATTGTTACAAAACTGGTTGCGACATTTTTTCAAATGTCAGGTTTTGGTTTGACTGCAGTAAAAATTCAGTCTCTATATTCCACAGTATATTTAAAGGTAGACTTTCCGAATTTCATCTTCTCAAATTTATTTAATATACATATAATTTTTATTATTGCTTCCGAGTCTACCAAGGTAGCGGAAGCTTTGTTTTCACTTTTCAAGGACGAAAAAAAAAAGTTCTCCAAAATCAAAATTTCCACTCGCGTTTTGCGTTTTAGACCTTTCTGAACAATTTTGGTTCCGTGTCTGTCTGTCTGTCTGTCTGTCTGTGTGTCTGTCTGTCTGTGTGTCTGTCATGAATTCCTTGTAACGCGCATAACTATACGAAGTTATAGTCCGATTTCTATGAAATTTTCAGGGATTGTGCGGGTTGGTGTGTAGACGGTCCCCTATGAAAATCATCATCCCCGGACTGATAGAAGCGACTGCGCATGCGCAAACATGAATTCCTTGTAACGGCCATAACTTCTACATTTTCCATCCGATTTCGATGAAATTTTCAGGGATGTTACAGATTAGTATTTAGATGGTCCCCTATGAAAATCGTCAACTTCGGACTGATAGTAGCCATTGCGCATGCGCAAACGTGAATTTCCTTGTAACGGCCATAACTTCCACATTTTCCACCCGATTTCAATGAAATTTTCAGGGTTTATGTGGATTAGGTTGTAGATAGTCCCCTATGAAAATCATCATCCCCGGACCGATAGAAGCGACTGCGCATGCGCAAACGTAAATTCCTAGTAACAGCCGTAACTTCAACTGTCCCCCAGGGGTCGCGGGTTCGAATCCCAGCCGAGGCTAAGTATTTTTTTGATCCAATCACATACATCTACTCACTTAACTTTCCATCCGAATTTGATGAAATTTTCTAGGATTGTCCAGATTAGCGTGTAGATGGTCCCCTATGAGGGTAGTGGAAGGTACTTAGAGATTGGTGTTTTGAGATTAACAACTATGCATCTGCTCATCTATATAATCGGGTTATGGATACGAGGAAGCTATGTGCCACACCCACTTGTTTTTTATTATTATTTGAATCATACACTGCTTGGGTTTTTTTTTCACAGATAGGTGACGACATTTTTAGGATCTAGATAGTTATTAATAATCTCTTAAAGATATCAGTAGGGGCTCCTGATTACATGGGATTCAAACCGCATTAAAACCACTTTCCCACTTGGGAATTTTTTTCACGTTACTTTGTGGGCTTTAGTAGATACCTACTAGATATGTATGTTGGTAGTTAATAAATTGCATAAATCTCGACTTATCGAGATACTTCCACACACATGCTGGCTTGTCATTGACGACTGTTGTACCTAATGGCTACCGCACTGAAACCTAATTATTGCTTTAATCTCAAAAAATATGTTTTTTTTTTCTTCAAATTTTTGACAATTTGAAGTTTTTTATTTTGATGAAAAAAAAACTTGTTTTGCTTAAATCAAACAAGAACAGAAAAAAGTCTTCAAGTTTTGTGTCAATTGAAAGTTTTCCATTGTTTTCTTTGTTTTTGCTTAAATCTCAAAAAAAAGTTTATTTGTTTTAATTTTCTTTCCAATTTCGATTTTTTTTGTATTGGCAGAGAGATAGAGAGCGAACACGCGGTAAACACCACCCTGATTATGAACTGCGTGTCGAACCAAAGTAAAAGAGATACCGAGCAACTGAGTGAACCTTCAGTACTATAAAAACCGCGGAAGGCCGGGGAATTTAAATCGCTCTCACCGCCCTATAAAATGAAGGAGAAGTGTTGAAGCATAGAAAACTCTTGTCCTCGAGAAATTCATCTTTTTTTATATCTCGCTGAAATGTAACTTCGTATTTTCCTCTCAAGTTCTTCGATAAATACAAACGAAAAAAACGACGAAGAAACCACTGAAAGTTTTACTTTTGAAGGTATAATCAGGCTACGTAACGCAAAAAACAGTCAAAGATGAAAAAAAAAAAAAATCTTGAGAAGTACTTCAAACAGATAATCTAATAAAGAGGAACCAATATAATGAAACCGCCAAGTATAATGCTATAAAGTTTAACCCTCTTGAATTTTTTCTTCGGAAGGTTTTTTTTTTCGCTTCTTCTTCTTGTTTTTATTGTTATTCCCTTCATTTCCATTGTACAAAAGAACGAAAGAATAAAAGAGTAGCGAAAAAAGAGCGGTTTTAGCTCTGAAACTTCCCCAAACTGACTTAAGAATCATTCCGGCGTGCCCATAATTCCGGGGCGTTAATTTTTTCCGGGTGAGGGGAGGGGGATAAATAAGAAGGTAACTAAAATTGAAAAGAGAAATACCTACCTGGACGAAACAAACGGTAGTTTTTCTTTTATACGAATTCGAATTTTACTTTTGAAATTCAACTAAAACTCATTATCTGTTTTCCCCATGGATAGAGGTTACGGAGAAAAAGAAGAAGAAGAAAGAGTCATGGTTACAAATTTGATGTAGCTTCTTCCGTGATGGTGTAATCACAATCAGTATTGATCTTCAAAATATCAGTTCCGAACTATACCAAAATTGGACGAATAGTAAGTCAATTATGTTTGGAGGTAGCATTATACGGTTGCGCATGCGCAATGGATAGACTTAATCTGATTATAGTGCAACTGATAGGGTCTAAGCCAAACTCGTACAAGTCCTACCGTAGTCATCGGAAGAAGGATTTCATTGGTCCGATAGATATGAAATTCATAGAGGACCGTCCAACGTTCACAGTCCCTGACAACTGCATGGAAATCAGACAGTGGTTTAGTTTAGTTTAAACCGTTCACAATAAAACAGAATATTTCAAAAACGCTGCAAATTATTTCAAAACGGTTTATTATTTTATATGTATTTTATATGTAAACTTGACCCATCTGCAAAGGACAAGGTTTTTCCATCGGTCAATGCGATTAACGTGGGATGAAGGAGGACAACACTCAACGGAGAAAAAAAAACCACATCAAATTCAGACCATTTTGAATCCAAATCCGCGAAAAAAGCTATAGGTGTAGTCTGTGTGTGTGTAAGGAAATGACAATTTCAAAATGCCCTAGCTCGGTAACTCTGTGTACCTACAGATATTGTTTTTTATAGTAATTTAAAATTTCCGATATTTTAAAGCATTTTTTGAGACCATCCAGAGTTTTTAGGACTAATTGATCGGTGGAGTCCTTGTCCACCTTTTTTCGTTCTACAATGTTCAATAAAGTGTTTTTTCTCTCAAAAAAAAATTGATTGCTTAATGAGGATATTTAATTACCTAATTAGTAAAACCTCCTAGGCGATCAACTATTGATACATGAGGAATTATTGTGAAATTTATCTGCTTGTCCGATAGGACTCCCTCCACCATAAGTCTTCGGGCTATTGTGGTGCAGTTTTGACCCCGTTTTTCCGTATTGGACGAATGATGAATCAGAAACATGAGTGTGAAAAATTGTTCACCGACGGAAGTGAGGCAACTTTCAGCAGGTCAAATGCTTGGTCAAATTTGGCCGAAGAAGAATAATGAACCGTTGTTAAATAATTTACAGTTTTATTTTTAATTTTTTCAAGTAGTGTTTAATTGGAAGTATTATAACCCGTAAAACAAACAGTGGAAACAATAACCAATCCTTGTGATGATTTTACCGTCGCAAATTGAAGGTTGAAGCAAATAACAACTCTAATGGTTTGGGGTTGAAAATATAAAACAGGGGTTTCAATATCTTGAAATAGAACCGAAGCGAGCAATGTACCAATTACACGGAGTCTCAGTGATTTCCATTGGCCTTCAACGCCGTAATGACTCTTTGACGGATAGTTTTCCAAGAAAATTATTATAATAACGAGAGCTTACTGGAGGGCATTTTATTAAATAAATGTAACCTAATCAGTCAAATTTTGTAGGTCGGTGCAGGAAGGTGCTCGACTTTCAAGTGGCGATAATAATAAGTTATTATGATCCACATTTTTGGACGAAACACACTTTGGACAGTTGTGATGTGAGTTGTAAGTGTAAGGACCCAATCGAAGATAAAAATGTTTTGTGTTCGTATTGTAGTTCAAACAAAGTTGGGTCCTCCGAAATCAGAATTTCCACTCACAATTTGCGTTTCAGACCTTCTTGAACTACTTATTCCGTGTCTGTAAGCGGTCGTTTCGTAATCTCGAGCATAATTGCATGAAACCATTATGACATTTCGATGAAATTCGCAGGGTTGAAGCGTTCTTGCCTAGAGGCAAAGTTTCCCTTTGAGGTCGAGGTCCTTTAAGAAATTCGAAGATTTTGCATGTGTTTTCATTTGACAACCAGCAACACGATTAGCATCCATCCACCAGGTGGAAAGTGAACAACACCGGCCATTATAATCTTGCTCGCAGTGATTATTTTCATGAGAATCACAGTAAAATGACTTGAAAGTTCGAAATATAGTTTGTTACTGTTCCATCTCATGAGGAATTAATCAAGGTGGTTTTTATCATTGTATTATAGTTGCATAAAGAAATTATAAACTTTTGAAACTTAAAACTTCGATAAATCATGAAAAAACACAAATGTTACCCAAAATTCCGATAGAAACTCAATATCAAAGAAGCTCGGATCCCCATGAATCGGTTCTACGTCCGCATTTACTTCGAAAGTGACACCTCACTCAACTACCAGATAGAACCATTGAGAAAACCCCACTTTAGCCCGTGAAAAGCCCCCGTGGAGTTGCGTTCTGGTCGGATAGTTTCGGCGCACAACAAATGTTGAACCGTGTATTTTACCGAATTTAAAAAAAAATCCCTTCGACCAAAAACGGCATTTGGCGGACGAATATTTGATTTTTTGAACAAAGATATCTTGAAGTGTTTAGGATCTGCCTGGACCCCCTGGTAGTTGGAGGGTTAAGAGTTTTCCAACAGTCAGCGAGTAAAAGTGAAAAATCGTCAACATGATCAGGAACGAGTTCTCAATCGAAACACTTTCAAAATTATTGTGAAAATCCAGTTTCATCAGTAGTACCTGATATACATTTCCTAGCTATGCTATATACAGCTAAACTGCATATCCAATTTGTTTATTGGCATGAATACTTAACTCCCTTCTCATCGGTACAAAAATTCAAAATCAGAAGGAGAATTGATGTTTTTGGGTATTACTCTACGCTGCAAGATTGGAACTCTAGAAAGTTGTTTATTGTCTTTCAAATAAATTACTCCCCATAGGTGAACTGATTCTTGTAGGAAAATTAGGTCTGTCGTTACAATCTAAACTATGAATATTGATAGCTCTCCGCCCGACTGTCTGAGTCCCATTTCAAACCGTTTGAAAGGAAATTATCTTGAAAAGGCGCCACCACCCCATTGTTTCCGAGACAAAACAAGGAATTTATAAATAAATAGGCAATAAGGGAAAGACTTCCGACTTCGTTAATAAATCTTTTTAAAAATAATAACGGTTTATAAGGATCTTCGGAGGCAAGGAAAGGAGCGTTTTGTTGGAAGGTAAACAGTACAAGTCAACATTAAGTATCTTAATTTACGAACCTCTGAGATCGCGGGTCTGGTGTGTGTAACTCAGGAGCCAATCACGACAAGTTTCTATAAAGTTTAAGTTTACTGTCGGACGGCGCCCTTCCATGTGCAACAATCTTGAAGGAAATTTCCTCCCTATAAAATAAGACTTCGTCTGAGAGTTGACTTGTGCGTCTATAAACTTTATTCTGGGAGGCTGGAATTAATTAGAGGCTTCGGAACGTGGATAACGAATGTGTCGTAAGTCGTACTCGATGTCGAATGACTTCAGCTGAAAGTTGTGTAGGTAGGTATTTACTAAGGTTATGCATTAGTACTTAACATGTTACAAGCGTCGATTTGTACGCTATAATATCCGATTGTATAGACCAATCCCAAAGTGAAGGTACATGAAAATGGTCCTCTAAGAAGTGATTGTCATTACCTACGTTTTTTGTAATAACGCAGGTAATTTCGGTTCATTGCTTTCAATAATGAACCAAAAAAAAACAGTTTAAACCGATCGATTCCTATGAAAGGAACTTTGGAGTGAGACCAGCTAGAACCTGGAGGAGGACATAAAACGGCGAGAAAATACGCACAAACCTCCATTTCGTGTAGCAACGAGAATAATGAAAATATACTACGGCGAATGAAAATTCATGTAATTTTTCCCTTGACGGGATTTTTCCCGTCAATAGATCATGGATATGTCTAGGAATTATTATCCTCATTAAGGGAGAAATTAGTTGAAGGTTAATACTTGAATTGAAAGAATACAAAAAGTTATGTAATAACACGTATTTATTAAATTGTAAACAATTTTGATGTTACGGCCTGGAATCAATCTCACCTTACTAAAGACTCTTGCTGCCTAGTTACCCAATTTGTTTATCGGTTTCGCGTTACACTTCTTCGGGCTGAAAAAAAGTTACACATTTTTTCACAGACCCCAAGCTTCAAGACCACCATGTCATAAGAGAATCGAACACGAAAAAAAACTCGCTTAAAATTTGATATTTCACGTTTTTTGAAAATCTTTTTGCCTCTAATTATGAGAGGATCAAATTTCGACTAATTTATTCGTCACTTATTGATAACAGATCATGCAAGCTAGCCAAATTTTCCCCAACACCATAAATAGTCCAAATTCCAAGATTTTGTGATGAGAAAAAGTATGGAATAGTAAAAACTTGATGACGCCGACCATTTACTTATTTTGGGTACATCCCCGATTTCCAAACTAAAAAAACTTTTTTGGAAGCTGAAAAAGCAGGAAAAACTTTTGATGTGACGAGAGCGTTGTCCCTTATCTGAGAATCACAATAGAGCAGTTTTGCACCTTGAAGTAGACCAATGAAATTCGATTGTGGGCTCCGATTAGTGTCTAGTTGTGCTTTTGGTAACTCTTGGTCAATTTCAAGGCGTGAAGTAAAGGTGATAACACTGATAACAAATTTAAAATGCCCTTGCTTGAAAACTTTCTATATAAGGGCATTGTTTTTCAGAAATTTAACATATAATTCATTTTTGTATCCAATGAGACCAATTTTCACTTGAAATTGATCAGAAACACGATCACAAATTCCGTGCCAAAAGATCTTGAAAACAATATTTTTTTATTTTTCCATTTCGACAATTGAAGGTTTAATAAAAACAAAAATTGATATAATAACGTACAACAGTACCTACTTTATATAATAAGCTTTACAGCATTCATGTACAATAGCTAATTATATCACTTACATCTCTCATAAGTTGGGACTCTACGTCCCATGTTTGAAACTTTCATTACACATATTTTTGATCTTTTGATCTTGCTTTCTTTCAGCCACCGTAGTGTTGTCCTTCGGGTAATTACAATTTGTTAAGTTCCCTATTTGTTGAGCTTGTTGGGTCACATTGTGCCGCTACCCTTCTAGGCCTATAAACTAATGTGTTTATTTACTACATACATCCACATACCTACTTCAATTGAATCAGGAATAATTAGTTGACGCACAAAGCGCCGCCCCTATTCGTTTCATATCAATCGATAAAATTAGAGTTATGAATGGGGGAAGAGATTCTAAACCGAAATTATGAATTTTACATCAATTAAAATAGGTGAAAGTTACTGATTTTTGACATTTTCATGTCTTTCATATGGCACATAAAAAAAAATCGTCACGAAATTTGTTGCGACGAAATTTGTCCCAAGTCGCCACAATGATGATTATGACCATCAGAAGTGAAGTTGTTAGGTACTTTACAGGTAGGTACTTTACAGTTAGGTAGGTACTTTACAGTTTGATATTACCAGATCAGCTGAGTCGAAAATCGAGCTCCCAGATCAGCTGAGTCGAAAATCGAGCTCCCAGATCAGCTGAGTCGAAAATCGAGCTCCCAGATCAGCTGAGTCGAACATCGAGCTCCCAGATGTCACGGGAGGGGAGGGGGGGGGGGGGGGCATGAAAATGTTTCAATGTGTTGCAGACTCGTATGCAAGCGTTTCCTTTAAAGGACTCTTTAGTGTAAATCTTCCGATACATCGAAAATCGTTTTACTGTTAAGCAGAGTGATTTCACAAAAGGCTGAGGTTACCCTGTGGTTACAAGGTGCTTTGGTATCTTGAACGGACGCTAAGAAATCAATGCCTAGATAAATTCACTCACACTCATCATTGATTTTCGAATTCTTGCGGAAAACGAATTTTTTGTTGCCTGTGAGAAAAATAACAAAAACTGATGAGTTGGGTACTTGGTAACCATAGGAAGTATAAAACTGTTCCAAAACTAAATGACCATAATTATCGTCAATATCCTTCGAAAATTCATTGAATGGAAACCTCAATAATTCATTAATTAATTGGTCGCGAATTACACTCACCCACTGACTCAACTAACTGCGCTTAGCGGTCAGAATTACTTAATGCCGAAATTATGCACGGCGAGCCTGGTCTCTTCGAGAATTACAGTCTATTTCACAAATGGGAGACTCTTGTACCAACTGGAAACTTTCCCATGTTGCCCGAAACGAGCGTATACCCGTCTCCCAAGAGTCCCAGATCACGGTGTATCTCCTGAAGCTTGGAATTCATGTTGAATTTCGAAATAACATTTTTTTTAAAAATGAGAGAATTACCATCTCATTTCTGTAATTTTTTGAAATTTCTTGGTGGAGCATGTAGCTAATTGGATGGGCAAATTAGGATTTATGAAACAGTGCCCTACTTTAAGGAAGTTTAATATAAATTACGTAATTATTTTCCTCCTTAGCGAATTCGAAGGAGATTCATTCGTTTGACAAACTTATGATCCCAGTAATGCTCATACCATTTGTTGAATAGAATACAAATTTCATTGCATTCTGTAAAAATTTGATGGCTCCGGAGGAATTGGTAATCTGATGAATTTAAATTGAATTTACATGTTTCAAATACCTCTCACTGCTTGGGGTTTCAATGCGTTCAAAACTTCTTCACATTGTATGAAAAGGCTTTTTTCACCGTTTATTTAGTGATTGAACTATGTGTCATTGGAGCAATTGCAATTCAAAATTCGACCCGCTTTCCTCATTTTCAACCCAAATCCAACAGTCAGTCCTTTCGAGCCAAATCAAACAAAAAAGGTTTATTTTTTCTAACGTCCGAGCTATTTTAAACGAATTTAAACCACGATTATTTCCAAGTAAACAATGCATCTAGGACAGAAGTTTGACCATCAGAATTATGTATTTCGGACACCAAAAAAATCGCCATTCGATATTAAAAACATAGTCCAACCCGCTATAACAAAGGTGTTCCTGGTTCACTCTTTCTGACCTCTTCGAAAAAAAACCTCAAAAAAGAAATATACGTTCACGTTAATTATTCAAAGGAGCATTAGTGAAGGTAATTTGACGTTGGCTCTTGCGTCTAACACCGTAATTTATACAATACTTCAAGGTGGGTTTTTCAGTACATTTTTTCTTCCCCTTCTCGATGCGTTTTCGAGACGTTTCTTTCTATAAGAATTATGCCTAATTTTCTCTTTATGCCCCCCTCCACGTCTACCTTTCTTTCAAGGTTCTTTCATTGCCTTTCGTTCGTCGTAGCGTCTCCCTCTCCCAGATGACGTCATAAGTCGAAATTGGGCAAAGGCCGTGGAGAGGCCTTTATATTATTTTCTTCCCTTTTGAAGGCCTTTCGCCGCGTTAACCTTAATTTGGCGGAATAAGAAAATAGAAAAAAAAGAATAAATAAAATAAAAATGACGGGGGATGAAGCGGGAGACCATGAGGTAATCAAGAAATATAGTCGGGCGGCTACTGTTTTCAATGGCAAAAGGAAATAATTTCCCCATATTTTTACTCTTCTTTCTTCATACAATTTGCATAATTTTGAATGATTTCGCCCATTTTTCTCTATTCTAGGTAATAACCACACTATTTTACATAATTTTGACAATAAGTTTGATGAGTTCCTAATTTTCAAGAACGTGAGAAAGGTTCGTTTGTAAAAAATTATTATTAAAAAATAACAATAAATACACATGAAAAACAAAACGAACAAAAAATTTAAAACAAAAACATTTCTAGATAAAAAATTCTCCATATTTTTAAAATCAACTATTCCATTTTTTGGTTTATTATTTTCAATAATAAACCTTTGGAATCGACCAAGAAAAAATTTTTTTTAACACCCCCTCAAAATTTGATGGTTTACGATTCAAGGTACGTAGAATCCAAAAATCGAATAAAAATTTGGCCGTCCGTCCGCCGTACGCCGTACTCGGCACTTTTGCCACTTAGCATTGACCGATGTTGATGAAATTTGGTATGTAGGCTCGTTCTGGGGTCTAGTTGTGCCCCGAAGATTTTGGTTGAGGTAGGTCACTTCTAAGGGTTCCAAAACCAATTTTGAAATTTTGAAAACGCCCTAACTCAAAAAATTTTGATATAAAGGTATTGTTTTTCCTTCAATTTAAGATTCTATTGAATTTTTAAAATCTTTTGAGACCACCCGGAGCTCTGTAGGACAAACCGTTCGCTTACTACGAGAATTTAAAGTTTGGACGTGCGATAAATCAGAAACACGAGTGTGAATCGCAAAAGAGGCCTGTTTTTCTTCATGTTGGATGGTTGGTGGCTTTGCAGACGAGTGATCAATATTGAAAAATAAAAAATAATAAACCATTGTGTAATAATTTGCAGCGTTTTTTATTTAATCGATACAAAAATACAATGTAAAGAATCTTACATATTTCAAAAAGAAATCAATTTGATATTTCTATTTACAGAAACCAAATTTCTAACAACATAATTAATCGATGCGAAAATAAAATGTAAAAAAATATTACTATTTTTAAAAGCAAAACTCGATATTTTTCTATTCAAAGTACCAAAATTTCTAACAGTATATTTAATTGATACAGAATACATTGTGAAAAATTGTAATAGTTTACAGGTATACCGGGAACTCCTCGTCTTGTAGTAACTGTCAATTAAATTTCGGCTCATGTAGGCCACCCAATAGACACGTCGAAATCTTACATATTTTTAAGAGCAAGAGTTTGATATTTTTCCATTACAAGAAGAAATTTTTTGAACAGATGGTACAATCTTTAAATTAGAGTACTATTAGACAACAAATATTTAATTTGCCTCCTTCATTCCCTAAAATAGTTATTTTTCACGATTCTGGTAGAAATATGAGTGCAAATTCATCAAACTAAGAGAGTTGATTAGGCGTCAATTAGATCTAACTCTAAAAATGTTGGTTTAATCGGCACTTTTATGGAATTTAAAAAAACGTACATGAAAATCAAAATTGTTTATTTAGTATCTAACTAATGGGTTCGTTATCTTCTTGGAGTGTTTTACATTTCTATCCACACGTTTTTGCAACTGCTGAAGAAATTTGGATCAAACAAGAGGTTAGGCCGCTTTATGAAACGTTGGACCTCTATGATCTTAGACCTCTCTGATACGTACAGATAATCGGGGTCGTTAGAAGAATTTAAACAAATTTCATTCTAACGAGCTACACGAATTTTTGTCCATGCGGATGATAACATTTTCCTCTCAACATTCGCGTCAAGTTAGGAAAGTAAAACCCGTGATACTTAATATTCGATGACTCCGGAGTATAAAACTCCGGGATAAAAATTGTTTTCCTCCTTCACCCCTCAAGGATGCCGTTTTATACATTTTTTCCTGCATATATATTACGCTACTTTTACTTCCTGGATGCCGAAGTTTGATATGAGTTTCGACTCTATTTTATATAAGTTTTAAAAACTAAAGCCAGCCAGACTAAAGCCCGTCAGCTTGTTCTTTATAAGAAACCGCTTAGGGATGAAAATTGAGAAGTCCTCCTCGACGTATTTAAATAACCCACTTGGATTTAATAAAAGCCGGAATTGACTATAAGTAATAACGTATAGTTTATTGTTGAGCACAAATTAATGAGCGGAGAGTCTCAGGTTCAACTCTCGCCGTCTCCTGAATCTTTTTTCTTTTATTTTCGCTAAAATTGGTGAAAATTAATATGAATGTCGTGTTTTTCTCCAGAGACAACCTTCTCCTCTTTGCATATTTTAGATACCTCATTTATCTCGATGTATGTTGCCTATTTTGACATATTAATATGGAACACAAATTGGGATGAAACGCGTCACGTAACGCCGCGGTAATGACATTTTTGCCGCGTAAACTCCGCACGAAAAACCGGTTGATGACACCGCGATACAAAATAATTAGTTGTTTTTTCGGGAAAACGACGAAAGCGTGACGACATGCGAAAAAGTGTGGAGGGGAAATCGCGAAATAGGGGGGCGGGCAATAAAAATAAATTGCCCGGATATTTTAAGCGTCGAAACGAAATTAATTAACGCTTAAGCGGGAGGCCTCTTCGATAATATAATTGACCGAATTGAAGAGTCCTCAAAACCCTCGGCTCCACAACGCTTTCCCATCCGTCCAGTGCTTATATTCATAAAGCGGAGGCAATTTGAAATGTTTTGAAAATATGGTCAAGTAAAAAAAAGGTATGAAAAATCAAATTCAAAATGAAAACACCTCAAGGCAAATTCAAACTAAATGTTTCCGAAAAAATCGGGTTTTTTGCTGTCATGAAAAGTAGGCATAAGTTGCCATGATGCATCCTAAGCGACGATGTTATGTTTGAAACTTTAATTAGTCACTTTGCAAATGCACTATTATGTTATTGAAAACACAAACGGTGGATACAGCTTTCGTACAAGTACGCAACCACGAGAGACATTTTATGTCTTATGTTTAATAAATTGAGAGCTTTCCAATGAGTGGTGAACGATTTTTGTGGGGTGGAAAATGAGGAAGTTAGTTTTCCCTAGGAACGATTGGTTGTACGTGAAAATCATCAGAAAATTTCCGCGTGACGCTCCCCTCGTGACGCTCCCCGCGTTACAATGCCCGCGTTACAATGCCCGCGTGACGATTTTTCATTTATGTGCCATAGTAAAGGCATAAAATGTCAAAAACGAAAGAATGAACTTGAAAAAATGTTTTAAAAAGTAGTTATAATGAAAGACAAAGGGAATTGTTGATTGTGGAAGATCAATCTATATCGATGAAATATCATGTCACTGTCAATGATTTGGGGGTGTGCGACTTAAGGGGGTCTCAGTCGGTCGCCGTTCGTTCCTCGTTCCGGGTCAGTATTTCCCCAAATTGCAGGGGCTCAATCTCTAAAAGCTGTACCTATATTTGCAATATTCATGGATTTTCGAAATTCATAAGTGCATGGGTGTAGGGGAAAAGTTTGAGCCCCTACAGGGAAGTACTGACCAGGAACGAGGGACGAACGGCGACCGACTGAGACCCCCTTAATAATGATATTTTTACGAGTATATTGTAAGTGTTAATATTCTGGAATCTGACCAGTACTGATAACAATTTTATTTGTTGCAGGTATGTCTCTGTTTTACTGATATGAGCCTTACGGTGGTCAACGTGGTAAATACATATTTTTCAAGTTTTAATTATAATAATATTCGTATAATTAGTAACTAAACTAGTGCAATATTGATTTGGAGCATTCATAACTAGGCGGGGAAGATGTTTGGATTATCCCGCGCTCTTACTAAGTTTGGATATCTCAGTACCTCAGCAGGGTGTTGCCTCCTCATCTTAGCAATCACACTCAGCAATCCCAACATTCAGCTTTGAAATTAAGGCTAAAAGAGACCATGAGTATGCGAGAGATACAGCTCTATCAGTGAAAAGACAAAAACTTAATCATTTCTCCCGATTTTCTCAGCTACCGGATGGCTTATCTTCATTCTGGAAAATTCAAGGGCTGCATCATGGCAAAGTTCTCTTGAAATGTTTGTTTTTCACAAAATACCATAATTGATGTTTTGGCGTTTCACTCATGAACCAAATACGCGGATATTCGAATAGTCCCCTCCCCCTTTATAAATTGAATATGAAATTTTTATAGTGTTCAGTTTTATGTGTTATACAGTTGAGCAATGACTAAATATCTCAGTTACATATGTAATAAAATTCCCCATATTCATTTTCATAGCATGTAGTTCATGTCACGTAATATTTCTTCTGAAATTAATATCTCTCAACAAAATTGGTTGTTCAACATAACTTGGTAAACTCAGAAGCGAAATCACAAGCAATGTTTCTGACACATTTTGTGGGTGCCAAGGAGGTTCAGGCGAAGTAGAAGAAGTGTTGCTAGGCAACCAACATCATACTGAATTCCCTAACAATCAATGAGCCCACGTTATCTTCGTTAATTCGTTTACGATAAGAGAAGATGGGGGTGGAGAGAGGGATGAAGTCCCCCTACAAAACGACTACCAGTTCAGCGATGATCCGAGCAGGACGAGGGTGGTGATACCACGGAGTACACCTGCCGTGTTGGCCAAATCGAGTAACTCCGTGGCACTTTTCCCGCGCCAAACCCCCCGCCTTGACAAGGCTTGTTGTAAATCAATTCTATCATTTTTTCCTTAAAAAGATGTAGCCCTCTTTTTCCTCCGGACTCTTAAATTGTCAGATGTTTAATTTCACTTGTAAATGAAATTGAACGGCTGCAGAAAAAAAATTATAAAACTCGATTGACTTTTAAAGAAAAAAGAAACCAAATGCAATTGTTCTTCGGGAGATCGGTCGGAGTGGGAGGTTTCCAATGGCACGTCCACGACTGATAATGAAGGGCGAAATTAATATTGTTAAAGGAGGAAAAAGAATAAAGGGGCTCCTTGCTTAAGGCCCCTTATTCTAGTTCACCCTTCAAGTTATATTGTATTAGCCCTTGTTCTTTCGTACTTTTATAATAGTGCCTCATTCTGGGTATCTTTCATAATACTTTGCCGTTCTTCGAGAGAAGAACTCGCTTTTTATTGATTGTTGAAATCAAAAGCTCTTTTGTTTCATTTGGATGGATTCCCATTGTTTCGATTCCTATAAATAATATAAGTCGCTCGCAAACATCGGTGTCACAATGAGCGAAAATTGAATGAGGTAATTTCGTGGAATGTAAATCAGGTGTATCGGGTCTCTTGATACTATATTGATTGACCCCGTGCGTTGCACCGGACTGATATTTATCGATATTTCGATTTGGATAATATTTCAACTTGATCTTCTATCATTCTTGATTTAAAGTCTCAAAATTTGAAAACATTCCATGGCACTACTCGAATAAACATCTGCCAAGTCAGATGAGCAGTGTAATTTCCTCACAAAGACATGTGGAATTTGTTGGTTATCCGAGTTGGCAAACGGCAATACGATTTTGCTGTCATTCGCGTTTATGTTGACGATCGAGAGGTACTGTGGCTCCCACTGATTAGTCAGTGATTAACATAATTATAACCAAATTGAATAAATTAACGTTTTCGCGAACCTAACTCGATTTTGTTCGTTCGATGGCAATGAAATTCATAGGGAACCGTCGGTAGGTTATCCCGCATGAACCGAAACTGTATTTCGCATCACTTCTCAGATGCTCAACATTTCACACTACTTTCCTCCTACACTACTCATCTTCCTATTACTTTATTCTCTCACTAATTCCCTTTCTACTTCTTTGATCTCACTACTTTTTCCTCACACTACTTTTCTCCCTAACATTTCTCTACACAACTTCTCTACTTACCAATATTGAGGTAGTGAAAGTGATGTATCTTGCTGCAGTTAATTTGTTGCTTTCAAGGAATACGTGGGACACTGTTTCTGGTACTTTGCAGGGAATTATGTCGGTAGCGCTTCTGCCAGTTCACCGTTTCGTGCTTTGTTTTGTCCAAGCACTGAGCAAACTATGGAGTCAACGAGTCTTTGCTTCATACAGCTCACCGGAAGGATGTTTGTCAAAACTTTCTCCCATGCATTCACCCAAATGGGTACTCATAAACGACACATAAAATTCGGTGAATCAGGTCACACTTGTTTCAGATACAGCCAAGTTTATAGGATTTCGCTGCATCAAAACCGAGTATTACTGGATGTAAATCCGCAGGCTTGGGAGGAGAATTGAAGCTCGGAAACCAACAAAACAATCCAGTCGCCCTTCCTCGCCCGGAACCTCTCGGTTTAAAATTACAACCAAAGGCGATATTTCAAAAGTGTCACCGGTTTTTCGTTAGGGAGGGGGTAAATAGGGGTGAGGACCCAGGATTGGATGGTATGGCGGTGGGGGGGAGGTCCCCCCGTAAGCGATAGGATTATAACATAATATTTCGTAGGCATGAATAATGCAAAACACGTGTGTTATGAGAAGCATTCATCAACTAACCCCGTTTTGTTTCTAGGTCCCAGGAAAAAGGGGGGTTTCGCGTCGCCCGAGTAACACTGCGTGTGGGAAAGCCCGTATCATAATGTGATACACAGGATTTTCTCTTTCTGTTGTTACTTGGTTTCGTAGATTTTTTTAAACCAAAGCGACGAGGAAACGTGAAAATGAAATAGAAGAGTTGGATTGGCACAAGACGGATACCATGCTTTACATAGGGCCCATTTCCCAGAACAGTTGAGTGAGATAAACATGTCACGTTGGAAACAAAAGTAGGTGCATGAAAAGTAATGCTGAGGTCAGTTGGAGGATTTAGTCAGAGTAGTGGTATGGAGAGTAGTGTAAGGGGAAAGTAGAGGTAAGAAAAGTAGTAAGATCGAACATTGATGTGTGAGATTAAATACCATTAGTACTAAGACGGTGACATACGTGTTCAAAATCGTTTTCCTTCATTACTGACTATTCAATGGCGTAGAACAAACTGGTATTCCCAAGCTCAACTAGTTGGCCTCCCCGACTGGGAAATTTTCCCCTTTAGCAAATGATTTTGTCCCAAGACGAATGAACAATACTTCAAAAATCGATTTTACAAATAATTTTCCACAACTTTTCTCTTCGTGGGCTTCGCTCAAAATGCTACTTTTTTTCACTTTGAAGTTTTTGACCTTGTTGCACTAGTATGGTCGTAGGACCATCATTTCACTTGCAAATTTAAATCTCATTACACCGTTGAAAATAACGTTAAATTTCCCAAATGACCATTCCAGTAAGACTGTATACAGGGAAGTCTTTCTAGTTCAAACTTGAAAAGATGTCAATTTGTGTGTTTTTTCAAACATTTTGGTGATTTTTTCTTACCAAAACACAATTTTTTTCAGAGAAAAAAAGGTTTAAAAAGATTTTTTTTTTGAAAGACCTCAAAAGCTCAAAAGTGTTTACTATGAAATTGGAGGTGAAAAATGGTGTTTGAATGCGAAGCGAAAAACGTGAGTTTTTTTTATTTTATGAAAAGAGACTCCGGGGTCGGGCAAAGGGGGGCTATCTACTGCTCCATATCCCCTTCTTCCAACCCAGGAGTCTCTTGCCGGAAAGTTCATTTAATTTTTTTTTAAACTCACGTTTTTCGCATTCAAACACCTTTTTTCACCTCAAATTTCATAATAAACCTATAAAATGGCGATTCTTGGAAAGCCGACGAATGTTTTTTTATGTTTATGAATGTTGGAAAGCTGACGAGCATATTTCATGCCTTAGAGGGTCTCTGGAGAAAATCGTTTTTCAGCCGGACAAAAACCCCTAAATGTTTGAAAAAAAATGAATTGACAACTTTTCAAGTTTGAGGTAGAAAGACTACCCTAGTGTAGTTTTTCTGGAAAAGTAAAGAGTTCATCTTTGGAAAATTTGTTTGGGAAATTGTTTGGGAAATGAGTTGGTGACCTCCTGAGATGACCTTCTCAGTGCCACTGGGTCAGAAACAAAAATATTTCAAAGTTAAAAAAATTGGGATTTTGAGCTGGGGAAAAAAGGTGACTAGTTATAGAATCGATTCCTGAAATTTTCAGGAACGATTTAAATATCGTTCGTTCTTCTTGAGACACCCAGTATAATCCCTACCAATCTAGGAGACAAACTTCAAAAACAGCTGTTCATACTCCGGCTTGGAGACAAGAACTGTCTTCAGAAAATAACATTATGTGTTCTGTAGATGACGAATAAGCTCCTACCCAGTTTACTAGTTCCAACTAATGCCACTGTAGTACATGTCTATTCTCATAACTTCACTATAATTTGTTTCTAAATACGTGTTTTCCTTAATTATTGCACTGCAAATGGACTCGGTGTTCGTAGTTTCTCTCTTTTGGCCTTCCTTTATTACTCGCAATTTTGTCGGACCTCAATTCAAAGCTCGACTATCAACATGTAAGCCTTTACTGCGTTATAACGTTCAACTTGTGACGCTTAGTTGCGAAATTCGTTGTTTGCGTGACTTTTTTCAATAACGTTATTATCATAATCTGAGGGCGGTCACGTGGGCAGAGCCTTCGCCGATATCTTGCAACGTTCTTCCTCTTAGAAAGACATAAAGTGTCGACTCCCAATAAATAATAACTCCTACAAACCGCGTCATTCAATCAAAATTCGACCTTGACACGCAAGTAATTTATGCCAGTTCAGGTGGTAATCCGGCCTTCTCCTATTATATTAACGGATCGCTTGTATTGTAATTTCCCGCGGCAGGTTTGTCGCCTTAACGGTTTGTAATGCGTTGCAACTAAAACGTGTGAATTATTCACGGTTCATTGTTTTGGAAGCGTTTAATTTAATAAACTTCAACACCTCCCTTGGCGGCTTTCTGTAGAACAATTAATAATGTCGAGGCGACGAGCGGTTTCTCGCATGATTTACCCACCTAGTCCGAGCGCTCAGCTTCAAGGGGAAATCTGGTTTATATGTCTAGCGTAATGTTATAATTAGGGTACCGCGGTTTTGGTCTGTTCCCTTCATTACGAGTTGTGATCCGGTCGTGGAATCCTTTTCAACGGTGTATTCAACAGGTACTTTATTCAATGCTGTCAAAATAATTTATCCACTAAATTGAGGTTTTGTACGAGGAAAGGACATTTTACTTATCAGGTTATGTGCGTGACATGAGGATGGCCGAATTTTTTTGTGAAACCAACACAGGACGAAAATTATAGTTTCAATTCCTTCACCCTGGCATAACAAAGCTTAGACAAAAATATATACGTATAAATTAGAGGTGCTGAACTGTCAATAGTTTGAGATTTCGATTGTATCGATAGTTTTGTCAGTTGATAATTAATATCAGTTGGTTATTGATTATGTTTATGTTCAAAGTTAGTCCCTTCATATTCTGTTTATCTTGTAAATTAAGGGAGTTATGACTTATGTCATTAAAACTGCCATATCTCCCGTTATTTACCAATTAATTTCAAATTTGAGAAAATGGAAAGAATTTTAAATTTCCTAGCTACTTAATGTAAAACCAAGATTTTCTAAAAATATTTTTTTAAAATCAAGTCAACAAGCATAGTTTTAAATTTTACTTTTATTTCGAAGGGCGTTCTTTGAGAAAAAACACACCCGAATTATCATTTTTTTACGTTTACTCACTATGAAATTGGTGTTTGAATGCGAAAAATGTTATTTCAGCAAACATTTGGCGTTTTTCACCCCTCAAGAATTATTGGTGAACTGCTGTACAAATACGATTATACGACAAATATTCAACAAATTTTCCCTCCTAGTAACTTTTTTCTCTTCAAAATTGTGGAAAACATCAAAAAATATTATAATTTTTTT